>VXBJ01005936.1:7454-17550 GCA_013400055.1 Nycticryphes semicollaris | reverse complement strand
TTCCCTGCTCTCATCCCCCTCTTCCTTTTCCTCTCCCAGCCATCGTGATCTGCAACAGGAAACTGGAGTCTCTCTGTAATATCCACGAAAACATCCGGGTCAAGAGCGGTGCCTGGGACGAGAGCGGCGTTTTCATCTACACCACCAGCAATCACATCAAATACGCCGTCACCACGGGGTGAGGCTGGGTGTCACCTGGGCTACCGTGGGGCTTATTTTTGGCTAGTGCTTGTGAAAAAGGTACATTGGACGTATCCAAACCCAGCCAGAGCTAAACCCTCACATTTGGTTGCTTCTCCCAGTGTTTTATTGCTGGGCTGGGAGGCTCCACTGCTCGTCTGCCTGAGGCTTGTTTTGGGAACCCAGGTTAAAACCTCATCCAGGGTGACCCTAAAGGTGTTCCAGGAAAGCTGGGGGTGGTGACTCTTGATGGAAGGAGGGGAATGTTGATGAGGGAGAGGAGCCAAGGGAGGAGGGGGAAGGGTTTGAAGCCGAAAAAGGAAAGATTCAGGTTAGATTTTGGGAAGAAATTCTTCATTTTGAGGGTGGTGAGAGCCTGGCCCAGGTTTCCCCAAGAAGCTGTGGCTGCCCCATCCCTGGAGGGGTTGAAGGGCAGGTTGGAGGGGGCTTGGAGCCCCCTGGGCTGGTGGGAGGTGTCCCTGCCTAGGGCAGAGGGGGCATGAGATGACCTTTAAGGTCCCTTCCCACCCCAAACCATTCCATGGTTCTATGAAAATAACATTGAGTGTTCTTTAAAGTAGGGAATGTGCTCAGATCAATGTGTTGACACGTGTATCACGCGTGTGCTGTGTGTGGCCGTAGGGATCACGGAATCATCCGCACCCTGGACCTGCCAATCTACGTGACCCGCGTGAAGGGGAACAACGTGTACTGCCTGGACAGAGAGTGTCGCCCCAGGGTCCTCACTATTGATCCCACCGAATTCAAGTTCAAGCTGGCGTTGATCAACAGAAAGTACGATGAGGTGAGGAGACCCAAGGATCCCCACAGCTTTCCTTGGCCTGAGGGTAAAGAGAAGAGAGTGCTGGAGAGGGGACAGCAGAGGAGCACCAAGATGCTGAGAGGCCTGGGGTATCTCTCTGCTGAGGAAAGGCTGAGGGACTTGGGGCTTTTTAGTCTGGAGAAGAGAAGGCTGAGGGGGATCTGATCAACCCCTAGAAATACTTCAAGGGGGGTGTCAGGAGGATGGGGCCAGGCTTTTTCCAGTGGTGCCCAGTGAGAGGACAAGAGGGAATGGGCACAAACTGGACCATAAGAAGTTCCATCTCAACCTGAGGAGGAACTTCTTGACTTGGAGGGTGTCAGAGCCCTGGCAGAGGCTGCCCAGAGAGGTGGTGGAGTCTCCATCTCTGGAGACATTCAAACCCCACCTGGACACGTTCCTGTGGGACCTGCTCTGGTTGGACTGGGTGATCTCCAGAGGTCCCTTCCAACCCCTGTCATTCTGGGACCTGCTCTGGGTGGGACCTGCTCTGGCAGAGGGGGTTGGAGGAGCTGATCTCCAGAAGTTCCCTTCTAACCCCAGAGCATTCTGGGATTCTGTGGTGAGGATTTCAATGCCTGTTCTTGGCAGGTGCTGCACATGGTGAGGAACGCCAAGCTCGTGGGTCAGTCCATCATTGCCTACCTGCAGAAGAAGGGCTACCCAGAGGTGGCCCTGCACTTTGTCAAGGATGAGAAGACCCGTTTCAGCCTGGCACTGGAGTGTGGCAACATCGAGGTGAGGAGGCGGGTGGTGCAGTGAGAAAAGCACAACCTTAACTTTTCCTACGAGGAAGAGGAATATTGGGAAGAAGAAGAATTAGTTGAGAGTGATGCAGTTGAGGATGACCCTTTTAATCCCTTGCTTTCCATCATGGACATAGTCAACAGAAGTCTGGAGAGATAACTCCTTTCTACAAAGCCTTTGTAACCATCTCAATTCTCTTGTCAGATCGCTCTGGAAGCAGCCAAAGCTCTGGATGACAAGAATTGCTGGGAGAAACTGGGAGAGGTGGCTTTGCTGCAGGGCAATCACCAGATCGTGGAGATGTGCTACCAGCGCACCAAGAACTTCGACAGGCTCTCCTTCCTCTACCTCATCACCGGCAATCTGGAGAAGCTTCGGAAGATGATGAAGATCGGTGAGTGCTGGGGTGGGGGCGAAGAAGAACGGGAGGAGAAGGATCTGAGGGTCTTTCCCAGAGGGAATGAGTGGCATCACAGCGGAGGCCAACAAGGATGCAAAGCAATTGGGACTTCTTTTTCTTTGGATGTAGCTGAGATCCGTAAAGATATGAGCGGCCACTACCAGAACGCCTTGTACCTAGGAGATGTGGCAGAGAGAGTGAGGATCCTGAAGAACTGTGGGCAGAGTGAGTAACATGAGAGTCAAATAGTCTCCTGTGGGCTGGGGAGAAGCCAGACCAGAGGGGTTGTTGGGATGAACGTATTTGGAGGTAGATTGGTGTCACCTCTTGAGAAAACTCAATGGGGATGAGCAGACATGAATCCAAGAGTTGGGATATCATCCAGGAGACCCGAGTCAAGGCTCCTGGATATCTCAGAGCATATTCAAATGGTCAGTCGTTGCCTGCACATTCTAATCCTAAATCCAGTGACGCCCCTAAAGGTGTGTGATTCTTCCCCTTGTTGGGGAGTAGGTGCTGGTATGAGAAACCCCTTGTGGGACCATCTGTGCTGGTTGGAGAAGTTTTCTTTCTCCAGGCAATGAAAAGTGGACGTTCACTTTCATTCTGTCCCCTTTCAGAGTCCCTGGCCTATCTCACAGCTGCCACCCATGGTCTGGATGAGGAAGCTGAAAGCCTGAAGGAAACCTTTGATCCTGAAAAGGAAATGGTTGGCAAACGGACTAATGCTTCGTTACGAGAGCTCTAGGGTTTGGGGAAGGAGATGGTGGTGGGTTCTGGTGTCAGTCTGACTGGCCAAGGCACCTCCGTACTGGGAGGGAGGAACTGTCTCCGATCCAGTTTCAGTTCTTAGGGTTGGGATTCTGTGATGCTTGGAGGTGGGTAGGTCAAAGGATGGGATTTTGGAAGATGATGGGAGGGCTGGAGCCCCTCTGCTGGGAGGACAGAGTTGGGAGGGGTTCAGCCTGGAGAAGAGAAGGCTCCAGGGAGACCTTGGAGCCCCTTCCAGTCCCTCCAGGGGCTCCAGGAGAGCTGGGGGGGGGACTCTTGATGAGGGAGGGAAGCCATGGGAGGAGGGGGAAGGGTTTGAAGGTGAAAGAGGGGAGATTTAGGTTAGATTTTGGGGAGAAACTCCTTATTTTGAGAGTGGTGAGAGCCTGGCCCAGGAGAAGCTGTGGCTGCTCCATCCCTGGAGGGGTTGAAGGGCAGGTTGGAGGGGGCTTGGAGCCACTTGGGCTGGTGGGAGGTGGGATGGAACCCACCTAGGCCCCTGGATGGAACTGGGTGGTCTTGAAGGTCCCTTCCCACCCAAACCATTCCATGATTTTCCTCACGTAGCCTTTAAATCCTTTCTGCTCTTCCCGGCTCAGATCCCAGACATCGACCACAACGCCAAGCTCCTGCAGCCTCCTGCTCCTGTCATGCCCCTGGACACCAACTGGCCACTGCTGACAGTCTCCAAGGGGTTCTTTGAAGGAACAATTGCTGGCAAAGGTATCACTTTGTACCTGGAAAGTCCCATTAGGCTGAATATTTGTCTCTGTGGCTCCTGAACCCATTAACCTCGGGTGTTACCACCAGAGGTTGGAATCCAGCCTGGCATTTACCCTCTCTTTGGCAAATCTCTCAAACCTTTACCTTTTTAGCACAAAATGGGACTGGACAACTGGGAGTTGGGTGCTGGGGTAACGGAATTCTTCCCTTAACACCCAACCTACTCAGAAATGAGTAAATGAAGGCCCCTACTCTTTTTTTCTAGGCAAAGGGGGTGCCTTGGCTGCTGATATTGATATCGACACCGTTGGCACCGAGGGCTGGGGAGAAGATGCAGAGTTGCAGCTGGATGAAGGTGGGTGAATCCCAGAATCTTTTCTTGCAGAAGTGGAAATTGTGTGTGTGTGTAAGAGCTCTGACCTTTATCTCCCTGTCCCCTCCACGCAGATGGCTTTGTGGATGCTGGAGAAGGCTTTGGAGAGGAAGGTCTGGGTAAAGGCCAGGAAGAAGGAGGTGGATGGGAAGTCGAAGAAGATTTGGATCTTCCCCCTGAACTGGTAGGAGGCTTCTGAGAGGCTTCTTAAGTAGCCCAGTTGTAGTTACTTGGGGATGGTGATGACAGCTTGTGGTGGTGGAGGTGGGAAAATGTGTTCTGGGCCTCTTTGGAGACTTGGTCACCAGGGCTGTGGCCGGCTGTGATTTCATCTGGGTGCTGGAACCTTCCACACCTAATCATAGCTCTCTGTGTTCCCTCAGGACGTTCCTGCTGGTCCAGCTGGAGCAGCAGAGGATGGATACTTTGTGCCACCCACCAAGGGCACCAGCCCAGCCCAGGTAATGGCACAAATCTCCCATTGTCCTTCTTATTTTGGGCTTCAGTCCTTCTCGTTAACGCTCGTCTGTGAGTGCAGAGTAGGGACTTCAGGGGGAGTTAGAGGGGATGGTAAAGGGGTGGGGGAAGACAAACATGGGCACATACACAAATTCCTCTTGTATATCCTTCCCTTTCTGTTTTTTCAGGTGTGGTGTAACAACTCTCAGCTTCCTGTTGACCACATTCTGGCCGGCTCCTTTGAGACAGCGATGAGAGTAAGCATCCCCTGGAGTTTCTAAGGAAAAGCCTGTGCCCTTCTCCCCCTGTATTTTTCTCTCTGATCCAGTCTTAAGCTTCATTTTTGTCTCTTTTTGTGAATCAATCTGTGATTTGTTGGGGTTTTTTTTGTCTGGGTGTAAAACAAGAGGTGCTGTGAGCCCTGGGTGATGTCTGTGCAGCTTTTGTGCAGCCCCAGCCAACTCATACTCACCAAATCAACGTGTCTCTTCCAGCTCCTCCATGACCAGGTCGGAGTAACAAACTTTGGACCCTACAAGCAGCTTTTCCTGCAGACCTATGCCCGTGGCCGTACAACCTACCAAGCCTTGCCCTGTCTGCCCAGCATGTATGGATACCCACACCGCAACTGGTAAGCAGTTGGCTTAGTTCCTTATCTGGGCTCTTTCCTTTGTGCCGTTTGAGAAGCTCAACATGAGCCAGGGTGGCCAGCAAGGGGAGGCCGAGGGGGTGAGGGTGGAATTCTGCCCCTCTGCTTCCCTCTGAGGAGAACCCTCCCACCGGTGCTGCCTCCAGCTCTGGGGCCACCAACATCAGAAGGACATGGAGCTGATGGAGCGGGGCCAGAGGAGACCCTGGAGATGCTGGGGGGGCTGGAGCCCCTCTGCTGGGAGGACAGAGTTGGGGGGGGTTGAGCCTGGAGAAGAGAAGGCTCTGGGGAGACCTTGGAGCCCCTTCCAGTCCCTCCAGGGGCTCCAGGAAAGCTGGGGGGGACTCTTGCTGAGGGAGGGGAGCCATGGGAGGAGGGGGAAGGGTTTGAAGGTGAAAGAGGGGAGATGGAGCTGAGCTGTGGGGAAGAAGTTGTTTGGGGTGAGGGTGGTGAGAGCCTGGCCCAGGTTTCCCCGAGAAGCTGTGGCTGCCCCATCCCTGGAGGGGTTGGAGGGGGCTTGGAGCCCCCTGGTGTGGTGGGAGGTGTCCCTGCCCAGGGCAGGGTGGCCTTTAAGGTCCCTTCCCACCCAAACCAGTGTATGATTATCTGCCAGGCTCCTGGAGAGCTGTAGCCAGAAACGTCTCCTCCCTCTGTTGTGAAAGGAGCGGAACCTTCCCTGGATAGAAATAGGGAACGTTCTGGCTTTACTGGGATTTTTTGCTGCCAGCTGTTAGATGTGAAGATGTTAAAGAACTGCTTTTCCTGGGTCTTTTAGAGACTAAACCCAGGGTTCTGCAGTTGGGATGCTGCGTTTTCCAGCACTGATGCCCCGCCTCTGACCAATCTTAGGATCATAAAATTCTTAGAGTTGGACCTTAAAGATCATGGAGTTCCAAACCCACTCCCCTGGGCAGGGACAGCTCCCACCACACCAGGTGGCTCCAAGCCCTGTCCTGCCTGGTCTTGAAAAAGGCTGGTTTTGAGGTGTCTAGGGAACCATGGGGGTCTTTTTTTTATGGTGGTGCCTGGAAGCCACTGGAGCTGGACTTCCCAACCTGCGCTAACGCAGAAAGAGCTGGGTGTTGTGGAGGGGGACAGAACTTTAGAAGCACAGATGTCTTTTGTGCTCAGCTAACATCCAAGAAAAGCAGCGTGGCCTTGGGTCAAACCATTTCTGACCACTTACAGCCGAGCTCTACAACGTGTGTGTGTGTCCTTCTGGCTTCTGCAGTGCTCCCATTTGTCCCCTCCAACCTCCAATTTTGTGTCCCCCAAAACCCCAGGAAAGAAGCTGGCTTGAAGAACGCCCTCCCTGCCGTTGGCCTGAAGCTCAACGACTTGATCCAGCGCCTCCAGCTCTGCTACCAGCTCACCACGGCCGGCAAATTCGAGGAGGCCGTGGAGAAGTTCCGCTCCATCTTGCTCAGCGTCCCCTTGTTGGTGGTGGACAACAAGCAGGAGATCGCTGAGGTGAGAGGACCAGTGGGGTGGCTCTTCTGTCCCTCATCCTCGTGTCTGTGGGGCAGGAGGCCAAAGGCCTGACTCTCTTTTCCCCTCTCTAAAGGCCCAGCAGCTGATAGCCATTTGCCGGGAGTATATTGTGGGGCTCTCCATGGAGATTGAGAGGAAGAAGCTGCCCAAAGAGACCCTGGAGCAGCAGAAGAGAATCTGTGAGGTACAGAAACCGGGAATTTCTTCACTTGGAGGGAGATGAGGGGGCAAATAGGGTTTAAAAAGACACTGGGCATCCTGAACTCTGCCATTCCCTCCTTTAAAGAGTTACTTAGGAGGGGTTTCTTGCAGTGTTTTCAGGGCATCCACTAATTTGTGTGCTTGGTCGTGATTGTACCCCTGCTCTTCCTCCTTGTCCCTACTGCAGATGGCTGCCTATTTCACCCACTCCAACCTCCAGCCCGTCCACATGATCTTGGTGCTTCGTACTGCTCTCAACCTCTTCTTCAAGCTGAAAAACTTCAAGACAGCAGCCACTTTCGCCCGTCGGCTGCTGGAACTGGGTCCAAAACCCGAAGTGGCCCAGCAGGTACGTGCGTGAGGTGCGCGGGGAGGAATATCTGCCGGGGCAGACCCTCTTTGGACTCCCTCCTCGTTTGTCCCCTCTGGTCAATTGGGTGGGTTTTGGGGGGGGGTTTTTTTTTGTTTGTTTTTGTAGACTCGTAAGATCTTGTCGGCGTGTGAGAAGAACCCCACTGACACCTACCAGCTCAACTACGACATGCACAACCCCTTTGACATCTGCGCCGCTTCTTACCGCCCCATTTATCGGGGGAAACCCGTGGAGAAGTGTCCGCTCAGCGGCGCCTGCTACTGCCCCGAGTTCCATGGGCAGATCTGCCGTGTCACCACGGTAAAGGGCATCTTGAATTCTGCCACACCCCCCTCCTAACTGCGTGGCGCGGTGACACTCCCAGGGGACAAAGATGACATCCATAGAGACCTGGAGAGGTGGCCCAGTGTTGTCCTCACGGGGTCCAACCAGGCCAAGGGCATGGTGGTGCCCCTGGGTGGGGGCAGCCCCTGGTCCCAGCCCAGGCTGGGGATGGAGGGATGGAGAGCAGCCCTGAGGAGAAGAGCTTGGGGGTGCTGGAGGTGGTGGGGGGGGGCAAAAAGCTGGCCNAGCCCTGGGAGGAGGGGGAAGGGTTTGAAGGTGAAAGAGGGGAGATTTAGGTTAGATTTTGGGAAGAAACTCTTTATTTTGAGGGTGGTGAGAGCCTGGAACTGGTTGCCCCGAGAAGCTGTGGCTGCTCCATCCCTGGAGGGGTTGAAGGGCAGGTTGGAGGGGGCTTGGAGCCACCTGGTCTCACTGAAGATGTCCCTGCCACTAGAAGGGGGGGACTGGGTGGTCCTTCAGCTCCCTTCCACCCAAACCAATCTGTCATTATCTCCCAGGCTCCTGGAGAGCTGTAGCCAGAAATGTCTCCTCCCTCTGTTGTGAAGGGAGGAACCTTCCTTGGGTAGAAATAGGGAACGTTGTGGCTTTAGTGGGGAAAAAATTCCTACCCAAACCAGTCTATGATTCTGGACTTCCTTTGAAAATCCCTTCCAGCAATTTCTCTCCTGCTCCCCCTTCACTCCCTTGGCACAGACTGGGGGTCGAGTTGGATGTCAGAGGCCCAGGCGCCCTGAGATGGAGCAGTTTGGGTGTTGTGAAATGCCCAGTAGTTGAAAACGTTCTCCAGAACCATCCAAGCCTCCGGGACTGGCCTCTCCAGTTGCCATTTCAGCATTAACCATCTCCCTTTTCACTCCTCAGGTGACAGAGATCGGCAAAGACGTCATCGGGCTGCGCATCAGCCCCCTCCAGTTCCGCTAAGCTCTGTCCGGCTCCCAGGGAGAGCCGGAGGGAAAGGAGTCCCATTTCACACCCCAGCCTGAAACCTCCCACCATTCCAGCTTTTACTCCAGTCTCTTCCCCCGTAGCCTGTGCCGTGTTTTACCTCCTTTTCCCCATCCAGGAATCCCGTAGGGAGATTCTTCGCTGCTTCCAGGTAGTTGAAAATCGCGCTTCTTGTTCCCAGCTCCAGTCGCCGCCGTCAGGTTTTTAACGCCCTTCCCTGGAGGGAAATCATTCCCAGAAGGTGAAGGTGGTGGCTCTTGCTGAGCCCCAGTCCCACACAGTGCCCTTTGGAGAAGCTCCTTGAGAGGGAGAAACTGCTTCTTTTTACGTCTTTCAGCTCCTGAGAAAGAAGAGCTCGAAGCTCCCGCTTGCAGCGGGGACAGCCCAGCCTGGCTGTCACAGGAGCCTGGCACTGCCTGGAACCGGGGCCACCACCGAGCCCTCCTCAGGGCCACCAGAGTGGCTCCGTGGGCAAGTGTTGATGTTGATTCTTGGTGTTTTTGGTGTCCTGGCAACACTTCTCCAAATCATCAGCTTCTCGCATGAATAAAGTCAGTCGACCCTCTTTGATCTTCCTGGTTTGTAGCTCAGTTGGGCTTAAGCGAGATAGAAAAGAGATGAAATTTCCTCTTTTCTTCTTCCCCCCCCCGACTGGGAGGGGTTTGAAGTTTCCAGAAAATCGAGTCTTTAGTCCTGAAATAATTTACCATGCCAGCAGGGGCTGCTTCTGCTAATTATTGGTGGTTAATTGCTGTTGGTAGTGCTCAAGTTATCCCTACAGTCATGCTCCCATCCCTGCATTTACCCCGTGGGGTTGTACCTTGAGTATTTCTGGTGGTATTTAACGGGCTGGAACATCTCCAAAGCCAGGGAGGTGGGAATTTCTGGATGTGAAGAATGAGAACAGGCCTGTTCTCGCCTCAGTTGGAGCAGCAAGAGGGTAGGACCTGGAGATCCCGCTCCCTCCCTGCCTGGATGCCATTTCCTGGGGTTTTTTTCCTCCCTTCCCGCTGCTGAAATAAAGCTGGGCCTCGCCCTAGGGGGGTTTTAACCTTTTATTTGATTTTATACATAAAAATGAGGACAGGAGGGGAATGACCTCGTCTTAAGGACGCTGCTTCCAGCTTTGGTCCGTTGTCATCTTGGAGGGAATGTTCACAGTGGTGGAGGGGGGAGACACGGCAGCTGGGTCTAAGGCTTGGGGGGGTTACCAGGTGTCACCTTGGGTGCCAGCAGGCTTTCGTGACAGGCCACGGCGATGCCCCCGATGAGGTTGAGGAACTCGGGGAAGTCCAGCTGCCCGTCGGCGTTCAAATCCAGTTTCTTCATCATCCTGTCCAGCACCCCCGGGTCCTTCTGGTTCTGCAAAACACCAAAGGGATGGGAATTGAGGATGGCTGCCTGGAGGCTGAGGTGTGTGTCCCATCCCCCCACCACCACCACCAAGTCCCCAGGATGGTCCTTCATCACCAGGGTGAGGTAGAAGTTGGCCACCCAGCTCTTGGTGGGGCCACGCTCTGGCTTGAGCTGGGATCAAGCTCTTCCCATTGCCTGCCCCATGGCGGTTGTGGGGCTTCAATCCCCATCCTGGGGTGTGGGAGTTTGGGGCGGGGGGG
>VXBJ01005934.1:662407-673128 GCA_013400055.1 Nycticryphes semicollaris | reverse complement strand
AATGTTCTCAGTGTACTTAGACTTTGTTAATGCCATCTGTCCTTTTTTTGGTCCTTTTGGGTAAAATCCAGGAGCAAGTGAGGTATGCACTATTTTGCAGACAAAATGCTTGCCTTAATGGACATTTAAAACAATATACAAGTACAAAATCAAACCTTTTTTAGCAAATATTGTTTGAAAGATCTCCAGTTTGAGAGTTCTTTTATTTTATGAACTGAACAGACCTACCTGTTTAGTTATGTTTTGTTTAATCTGGTTTTATATGAGTTTCACAATCTATGCCTTTTCTGTGTGTTGCAAATACTTATTTTTATGTTTGTAAAATATTAGACACAGCTCTGAGACAGATCAAAAAAGAAAAAAAAAAGCTGTGTAACGTGCAATTAAAAAGTATCATTGCTGCTGAAAAAAATAATAATGTTCTACTCCCACCAGAAAGCGGACGTTCTTAAAGACCATATTTTTGTCTCATTTCCTTCCACCTCCAACACCACCAACACCACCAAAGTGTTGTAAGTCTTTGGAACAGAAATACTATTCTTAATAGTGTACTTTGAAATATGGCCAAATGGTTACATGGAAAATTTTGAAGAGGAAGGGATTGGATAATGCTTCATCCACTTGTGTTAGGATTTCTGTTTATTCACATTTTACCAGTAAATTACTTTACCGTGAAATCTGGTCACTAATTTGGTTCAAGGGAATATACTTAGCAGTAATAAAACATGAATACTACTAATACATATTCAAAGGATGCAAAAAATTATGTGTTTACTTGTTATAAGACAGAGCTTTCTGTGACAGTTCAATTTAAAAAAAAAAAAATACAATCATATTCCTGTATCCTAGATCGGTGCATTTGTGTATAGGTTTAAAGATCCAAAACCAACTGAGCTGGTCATGGTGCAACATATAGAGAAAGAATAGGGGAAGAAAATGTTACCCATTCATGTGTGCTCTATCTTGACCTTAATTCAGTGCAGGGCTCAATTTGCAAAATGCAGAGGAAGCAATGAGTTACCTAACTAAAATTTAAGGGCTTTAATCCTTCAGTGTTTTGCCTTTGTACACCAAATGCAGAGCAGAGGTAAAGATTATAGCACAGCAAAATATCAATGTTTTACAGCTGTGTTCTCACTTTTGCCACACATACAAAAGGGCTTCTACAAGTTGAAACTCCAAGCTACTAAGTTACAATTAAATAAAACTCAAGACTTTTCTGTAACTATTCAATTCATACATTTCTCTGACTATTCTTTATTGAATATCTGTTAAAATAAACAATCAAATTAAAGATCAAAAAAGAAAAGTACCCAAACAAAACAAGCAAACAAACACACACACACACAAAACCAAAACCTCATTATTAGTTAATGTCAATTGTGTAATACAGCATTTGGAAATACTGTTTTCCAATGCATTTATTGAAGACTTTGAGGAAGAAAATAAAAATTGCCCCAAACAGGTGTGTACAGAAAACATGCAGCTGGGCTTTTTTCAGGGAAGTTGATTATTGACGGAAAATATTGACCCATTAAAATAGAAGCCACAGCAATAAATACATAGGGTGGAAGACAGTTCAACTGGGGAAGCTCATTACTGATGTCATCACTAATACATATCACTGTAGTTCTGAAGCATAAAGCATCTTTCTTCCTCTGTCAGCATTCTATTTCTCCAGGTGTCTCTTCTCCATTTCTTCCTTTTAATCACTTTGTTGGCAAGATTTCCTATCATCTACCATTCTATGCACCATACTGTCTGTTTTAATATTTTAAAACAACAAAAAACAAACAAACAAAAAAACCCCAAAAACAACACAGCCTGCCCCTCCCAAAAAAAACCTAACACCACCACACCAAAATCATTAATTTCAAAAATAAAGAGACAGAGAGGCAGACAGACAGAAATGAAAAGAGAATAACACTTGCATAGTTTGAGCATTGGGTAATTATTCAAAGATAAATAGTTCCAGAGATTGAGGGAAAGAGTAAATTCATGCTATTTCAGTTCAATAAATTCAAGTCTCTTCCATGATCAATTCAGCTGAGGAACCTGAAAATTTTGTGCCTTCATCCCATGTGGACATATAGCTGATAGTGTCTGTGTGATGTTCAACACTTGAAATCAGGAAAAGATTCATCGGAAGGAAAGAACCTATTCCCTCCTAGCTCTGCTAGGAAACAAAAAATTGCATTTCTATTTTATTATTTTGTAGTTCACACCTGGTCAATGCAACCAGGTCAAGGTTTAAATAACAGTAAAACTTGGAAGTAGTTTGCATTTTTGGAGGTTTGGGTTCTTTTTCCTTTCCGATTTTAGCTTTTGCCTTATATGAAGCAATTGTCTAAAGATACAAATCCAAAATTATTATTGTATGCCACCTTCAAAGTCCCCTGACAGAAACTCAAAAATGTTTTTCAGTTGTTGTATGTGATATGAAGCAATTTGAATAAAACCTTCTTTCAGAAGTTATTGTGTGCATAATATGCAATTTTCCTTCCATTTCTTATTTTCAAAATCATAATAATTAAATCCTTGTGATCTTGAGCTGTATTTTATTAGAAAACAAAGTGAGGTGCTACCAAGGTCCCAGGCTTCTAAAGAAAAACCAAACCAAACCCCTAAAAAGGTTTTAGGTAATGACAACGACTGAGGATTTATTTTCATTCACTTCTTCAATTAACTTATCAATTTCAAATTGAAAGAAAGTATTGAAAATACTTTTTCAGATTTCAGTTTAATTAATTTCTTCCATTTTTATACTTTTAATTTTAAAACCGTGTTTTACAAACTGCATTTTATGGCTTATCATTTGTTGTCACTTATGACTTCTTTTTAATAGCCCCTTGGGTTTCAAAGTAGGAGAAACAGTTACATTAGAACACATCACACTGAATAACAGAACATTTACTGTATGCAAGATCCCTTGCACATGTGACATGGAATTGATAGACTCCAGGATAGTATAGATGTATTAGATTTTTCTATGCCTCTGGACATCAAAGGCGGAATACAGGTAGCTAAGAGGGCCTGGCAGGCCTGTGCTGCCCCAGATTAATTTAATATCCAGCATCGCATGAGTATTTTTTCCGCCAATTTCAAATGGAAAGACAAGGCCTGAAACTGTACATTTTCCAGTGCAATCACAACGTTTTGGCTTCACACAGTCTCTGTTGGTGGGGGAAGGAAGATAATGTGATTTTGTCCTTCTCCACAATTTGTCAGATGTCAGGAGAAATCCTTATGGATAAGTGTTCCACCGGTCCTTAGATCAGGTTCCTGACACAATGAGTGCACAGTGTAAAATCCCATAGAAAGCAGAAGATAAAAGAACAAAGCACAGAATTTAAGTCAAGAGGGTTAATGGCTGTCAAAGTGCAGGTAAACAATTATTATTAGTGGGCAGGGAGTATTTGATTTGTTTGTTTTTAATTAATGTATTACAGCAGACAGAGTGGGGAAAATGGAATTGTGGAAGAGATAAGGTAGTGCTACCAATGAAGAGGTTAAAACCAGGAAATGGAGAAGACATTGAGAAAAGCTGAAGGAAGATGAGGGTGGAAAAATAACTTTTTATGCTTCAGAACTACAGCAATTTATCAGAGATTGTATCAGTAATGAGTTTACAACACCTTGCTGAAGCAACTGAAATTTTGCAGGCTAAAATATAAATTAGAAATTATTCTTGCAGACATGTTTATCACAATCATGAATCCCCAGCAAACAATTTTATGAAGTCTTCCCCTCCGTTGACGCCTAATGATACTGTTTGTATCAATCTTCGTACAGGATTACACCAGTGTCTTCACAGATTTGCATGTACATTGCTCGACTATTTTGACACCTTAACATCATTCTCTGTTTTAGATGACAGTGCTTTGATAATTTTATGGCGATAATTAAATCAAAACAATTTTGCTCTAAGCCTGACAAGAGAAAATGTCAACTGCTTAGTTAAAATTACAGGAATGAGGGCTAGAGAGTAGTTAATTGTTTGAAGGTTAAAACCAAAAAAGTATATTGAGAAAGGATGGAAAGATAGTGAGGAAAGGTAAGAATATCATACACACATCTGTGTGTGTAGATAAACAAATAGAAAAAGTCTTCTGCAAAAATGCACTCCTCTATAGACATACTCACACACATGTATTTATGTATACATAAGGTGTTTGCTTTCATGGCTCCTCCTTGGCAAAAGTCCTTATCTTCAAGGTAAGAATATAGATGTAGATGCCTGTGAGTGAATCAAACACACCAGGCTCTCTGGAAGGCCATCTGCCCCCAGAACCGAGCATGTGGAAGATGGCCATCAATTGGATTAAGCAGTTATTAGGGGGTTACCAAGAAACTCTGAAACAAAGAAAGGGTCATCTTATAATACAGGAGGAAAATGGAGTTCTGTAACAGGGCAGAGACTCCGGGGGAGGATGGAAAGTGTCAGGCAGGCAGTTGTGTGCTGCCTGCTGTGGGTGGGCAGGGCTACGCTGCACTCCCTGGAGTGCCTGCTGTGGATGCAGACTCGCCCCGCTGAGTGCCTGGAGTAGCTGGTGCTGTCCCAGTGCAGGGTGATGGCAGGGAGCAGCCCTGGCAATGGAGCCACCACCTCTGCCTACAGGGTGTGGGAAACACTCACAAGGCTGGGAGAAGTTAGGGGAGCAAGGTGCCTGTGACCAAGGTGCCTGTGGCCAAGGGGCCTGTGTGCACTTACTAACATTTTATAACTGTTTATTATTGTAGTTTATCCAATGACATCAATGCTGACTGTATAGTTCACTGACTGGCCATTACACACGTCATAAAGAAACCAATAAACGACTTTGATCCTGACTTGGTTTAAGCTACATGAAATAGATAATGCACCACCATTTGGATGGAAAAGCCTCCAAAAAACAAACCCCAAAACAAACAACCCCCCCCCAATACACAACTATAAATTTCATCTCTGAGGTACTCAGGTTGAAAAAGATATTAAACCTGGAAAATCCTTACATACAATAGAAAAGAGAAGTCAATTATAGTACTATCACTGTCACAATGTTGTTTGTGGTGGAAGCTCAGGTTTTAATTCTAAATCATGTGTAGCTTCTTTTTTTTTTTTTACTGCAGTTAATCCTGCACGCAACCTACGCCACCTGTGCACCTGGATGTGTTAGGAGAAGGAATGTACTTCCAGGGATACTGACAGAATGATACTTGTGCATGAACATCAAGGACAAGATTATAAACAGTCTCAGTTTAATGAGTCCTCTTGAGATTTGGACGTTGCAACTCTGGTCTCTCTGACACTTATCAATTCCATAAAATATCAGTTTTAAAATCCAGGGATGTGCCAAAGACTAAAAAATATGCAATGTCCAAAATTTCTTTCTTTGAAAGAATACACTTGAGAGAACATCTCTCAACACATTTATGTACAAGGGAAAATTACAGCTCTCACAAATAAGTAAGCTGTGGATAAAATATGGATAGAAGATTTTTGACATTGGCACTAAGCCATTTTAATTTTCTATGGAGATCTTTATTCATTTGTGGCATCAAATTTATAATTAAACATTATTTTCAATAACTTGTAAGTACACAAATATTTTTATTACCTTTCAGATGAGAAGGTAATGCTGCAATATATCTGGCTATAAACAAAACTAGAACTGATCATAATCTTACGTCTTTATAAGGTTCCAAATCCATTTCCAGAGTCCTCAAATAATCAGATTTGAAAACAGGCTGATGCAAAAAATTCTAAAACCTGGACAATATATACCGTGAAAGCAGATAGAATTAAGTTCATTTTCATAAATATATTGATAAGAGTTGATTTTTGTAACTGTAATAATTTATACTAAATTATTTGAAGTTTCAGATTTTATCTGCACAGACTTTTTGGCAATTTGTTGTGTAAGAGAAAAAGTCTTGCGCTGCCTGGTCCAGACAACTGAAGCACTATAATCCACTGGAAATGCAGTGGATAGACAACTCAGAGGAACATTCATAAACCAGAATGTGATTCAGTCTTTTCATTGCATCTAGCAACTTGGGAATCCTTCCCCTGACATCAGATAATTTTCCATCAGGTCTGTAAAGTCTGTCATACTGTTTACGTCTCCCTGATTTTTATTGCAAAAGGACCTGGATTTCTGAAGGTGGTTTGACATTATGAACCATGCTCTGATTTAATTCATTTTCTACAAGGAAGCTGAAGAAGCGGTTTCAAGCTTCTCTACTTAAATGTGTGTGTTTGTGAGTATAACTATAGTTATAGTATAACCATAACTATTTTTTTTTATACAATAATGCTTCGATTCCTACTACAAGGTGAAATGGGACAAATAAATGAAAAAATGAAGAATTGTAACAGTGATTATTAATTATATCTTCCATTATCAGAAGTAAATGAATACTGAATTCAATTGCAGTTAATTATTTTTCTCTACTTAATTACCAAAGCTTTTTTTTTAATTGTTTAATGTTTATCTCAACTATCATATTTGTCTGCTGTTTTTTTATAATTCGCTATAGGGCTTTTTCTTCCCATTAGACAAACCCAATCTTTGGCCTTAACATACTGAGACAATGTGAGCTTTGAAACGGACTTGAGTAAGACGATGATGCTCTGGGTGCTTTAACAGGAAACAGATCCCATTTAAATCTTTCTGAATTTGACTCTTTGTACTCAATTAATTTTGTTTTATAATTAATTTTCTGAATACTACCATTTCTGAATATAAAAACAAAAATAAAATTTAAGTTCATTCAATTCAAAAGTTACTTGTTTCTCAGAGCTCTGCATTCAGCCACTGCTTGTCTAAATGCATCATAAGAAACATATCTCTGAAGGTATGTATTTGTATGTAAATATGTCTGTATGTAAATATTTGTATGTAAATATGTCTGTGTATGTATATATACATATATGCACGTGGCTGTGTATGTATATGAGTGTATTTTCGTACAATTTCTCTAATGTAAAAAAGGGTGAATGTAGTGCATTGAATAATAGTGTATGCATCACTTTGTTCTGAAATTACCGGTCTCCAATTTTGTAAAACAGGTAAACAATACATAGAAATATAGAAAGCAATTTTTTAAGTGTCTCTTAGAATCTGCTTTTACGCAAACACTACAAATAGATAAATATAACCTCTGTATTATAATACAGCATTATTTTTGTATCTTCATTTTATAATGTAGTTGGACTTATAACTGGTTAATTGATTTCATATATGAATTACAATGATTCTACATTTAATCTGGGGACATTGTTTTAGGTTACTATATTACTGAACTGGAATAAGAAATCTGATAAACATTATTGTGCTAAGATAACAGCAAATAAAATTTTAAATTAATCACATTAAAAGTGTTTGTTGTTTTTCTATTTCCAGAAGACAGTGGAAAACAGCAGCCTTTGGAAAAGATTACTATCTGTTGTGATAATAAGGTAGTTAGTTACTGGGGTATTTTGGTTGGGTTGCTTTGGTTTGGATTTTTTTATTTGGATTTTTTTTTGTGTTTTATTTTGGTTTATTTTGGTTTTAATGTCTTAGAGTAGTGAATGTGAATCAGAAAAGCATCCTTCAGCAAATCAGTTTTTTCTGCCTACTTTCTTCCAGACTGGAACACTCTACTATCTTTTAAAGATGCCTCTCTGCTACATTTCATTAATTGATTTTGCTATAAGACAGCTCTTCAAACCTTTCTCTAATGGTCTTTGCATTTAGCTCTCTGCCTTTTGTTTCTGTCAGAGCAGCATTGTTGTTTCACAGAAGCATTTAATTTTCTCCTTGTGTCTCTTATTTTTTGTGTTTTGCCCATGTCTTCTCTTTTTCCTAATTTCTTTTTAAATGCATCAAATATACAAAGGGAATATTTACTAATAGATTTCTATAGATCAATTAAAATGTTTAGTTGGATTTCTTTTTCCCAGAAAAAAAAAAACCCACACAGATTTCCCTCATGAATAGGCCAGAAGTAGCTGTTGTGTGGCTGGCTGCAAAGAAACAGATAGCAGCTAATCAGAGACCTATGAACAAATTCTACAAATTGGGAAAACAAGCCTGTTATTTCTCTTGGACTGATTGGATCCCACAGAAGGTTGTTTTGTAGTAGTGAGTGTAATAGGCCCACAATGAGAAGTTCTAAGCAAGTACTGGTTCTCTTCTTCCACACTGGTCCTCATGTCTCTTAGACAAACTTTGGGCTGATATTCTTGCAAAGATGGGGAAAAAAAGGCAACTGTGCTTTTCAAAAATTATTTTTGTGTAACCATAGTAACAACATTTTGCTGCATCTTTAGCACTGGAAAGTGTAAATGGAGGGCCACTGAGATGGAAGTGAAAAAGCCTCATTGCTGGGAAACCTACAATCGTGTCATAGGTGTATTTGAGGGACTGAAGAGTGAGAAAGTGGTCACTGCTTACAGTGTAGCAAATTTTAGTCACTGATGTATTTCACTCTAGATTTACAAAAAACATGAGAGAACACAGCAAGGAGAGAGTGTCAAGAATGAAGAAAATCTTAATTACTCCCTTATCTTCTTTTCTGCACTAATACAGCCTTCTCCAATTTACACAATTAGAGTATGGGTTATTTTACAGAAGCTTATATACACAGCTGTGCATAATTCACACAAGAATGTGGCAGATTGTATTTGCTAACAAACCAACCAGCAATCAAATTTTCAGAGGGATTGCCTAAAAATGTTCAGGCAGAGAGAATGAATGTGTTAGCATATCACATCCATTGGGAGTACATTTTTTTGTATGTCCTGCCTAGAGGTTTATAGATATATTTCCAAGGAAGTCTCATCTATTTCTCTCAGTTCTTTTGATTGTTTTTTTTTCTTTGGTATTATACATAAGTGTTTTTTACACAAAAATAGCCATCAGGAGTAGTGACAATGTGTTCTTTAGTGTATGTTGAAAGAAAACATGAAGTGCTGCTAGGGTTAAGAACACTTGATTATTTGGCTTAAGGCAAGACAAAAAAAAATCTTATAGACATCTGCACACTTCTTTTATTAAGGAACCATCTCTTTATCAGTATATCCCTTCATAGTGGAAACTTCCCACACTTTGACTTAATTGGAAAGGCCTTTTGATTTACTTAAAACGTAGTAGTCTGATTTCAGTTAGACAGTAATAAATCTATATTCTTAATCAAAACCAGGGACAACTTTAACATGTTGTATATAACATGTACTCTACATCCAGATATGGTCAAAATATGCCTAGGGCTTAAGGTAACATTTCCTATAAGCAGGGCAAAACATGAGAATCCTACATTCCCACCTTAGAGATGATATAGTGAAACTTTTCTTAAAACTACAGGGAAAAAACAAGTGTTGATTTAGTCAGCTTCATCACCCCTTCATGCAGACAGTTCTACTGGGACAGTCATACAGAAGATCAGGGAATCATGCTGTGTGAGTCACATAATTTGGACTTCATTTTTTACTAAGTTCATATAGATGCAAAGAGTAATTTTTATTTGCTCAATGCTTACAAAGATGCAACTGAATTTTTAGAGTTTCACTCCTGAGATAATGAGGAACATGCAGGATAAGTATTGAACATCTCCAAGGGTATCTAACTTGTCATCTTTGAGGCTTAGGTGCAACTGAAGGCACCTTCCTTCTTAAGGAAGCATATCATGGTATCTTTATTTACTGTTCTTGTATGAACTTTCATACAGCATTTTAAAAGACTTAAAGTGTCTTAAATGAGACACTTAGATTTCCATCTCTATTTCAATTACTTTAGGCCAAGTATGTAACTGCATAGTTTGACTTCTGGGAGATGATGTATGGGTGCTTGGTTATCAGAGTGTAGTCAGCAGAAAGTAGTAAGATTTGACTAAATTTAACCTTCTAGAAGACTATGTCTAGTATATGTGAGTAACACCATCAACTGGAAAGATTTAAGACCCCAGTTTCAGACTGGAAGTCAAGAAGCGTAAGGCAGTACTTAACAAGTAAATCTTTTATCGGTGCTACCGAAGCCTGATGCTGCCAGAAAGCTGTACCCTTGCTTTGGAGTAAGTCTTCCAGTCATCACCTATCCATTTATTTACACAGCTTCTAGCCCAGTGCTATCACACAATATTTTTCAAAGATGTCCAGGGCCTGACATAATTCTTATTCCTAGTAAGGACAAATATAATATCTCTCTACACCATTCCCTGCAAATATATCTCAGTAATAAAAATTAAGTCTTTTTTCTCTATTTCAGGAAAGAAAACTTGACAATAACTTGTGTCAGGGTGAGATTCACTGAATCAGCCAACCTGAGAAACTGGAATTCTTACATTGTTTTACTTGATAATACATCATCTACAGGCTTTAGTTTCCTCTTGTGTTTAGTTTTACTGCAGCAGTATTTATATTCTGGCATACAGACTGCCTTAGAGGATTCTTGCCATCTGTTGGCTTATTCACATGTGGAACTCAGCTTTGAATTGTATTTCACAATCTTATAATATCCAAATGTGTACATTCTGAGCATATCAGAAGTTTGGTGTATATATATGAAAAACAAAAATGATTTAATTTATGTAAATATATATACATATGCAATTCATATATATATGTATGCATTATATATCACACAGCATATATTAGGTATTATATATTACATATTATTATATGTTGTTCCTATATATGTATGTTGTTACATATGTATCTATTACCCTATATGTGTATCTTACATATACATATATAAAAG
>VXBJ01005934.1:641317-662367 GCA_013400055.1 Nycticryphes semicollaris | reverse complement strand
TATGTATGTATACATTAATCTAAAACAGAGATCTTTATCTCTGTTTTAGAATTTGGATGTTTTTTTAAGAAGAGCTATCAAGATCATAAAGTAGATATAACTGGATAATTCATAACAAACACAAAACATTAGAACTACATAACAATTTCTCTCAGTTGTAAAAAATAAATACCTGATTTATTCACATTTCTTTTTTTGTGTTCCTCTTTTCCATCTAGTAACTGGAAATAGCAAAACCTACGCCTTATCCACTTCTCTATAAACCAGCAACTCTTTTCATTACTACTTAAAAGTAATTATATGGGTTTATGCATGCTTATATAAACAAACAAACAAAAAACAAACAAATAAAATAATATATATGTGTATTACATATATCTTACATATATAACATATAGAACTTCTACTGAAAGGAAATGCTGATGCATTTCATGAAGGAAAACCAAAGATGGCAAAGTAAACAAACATGATGAGTTTATGATTCTTGTACTCTTTTTTAAGAGCACACCGAGATTTGTTGCCGTAGACACTAAAACATAATATTTTTGAAGGGTGTCTAATTATGTTTTTTAACTAAAGCAGTATGCCTAGAGTTTATCTTTCCAGTATTTTACTTCTGTACAAAGATGTGATAAATACAGTTTGCATCTTCCTCATGGAATAACCATATTGAAAATGTTTTCAAGCAAGTATAAAAGGTCTTTCTTGTTACTGTTAGTTTTAAGTCTGATGTACTTAACCAGACTCTCTGATCCCAAAAATCTTCTGATACGGGATTCCATTTGTGCTATAGTTGTCTACAAATACAATTTGTGTAAGAGAATTAGTCATTACTACGTGAAATACTGTATGGTTAATGTATTCCTTAGGAACTTTGGACTACTGTTTTACAGCAAAAATTGTGGTCCATTAAAAAGCACATCATCTGGCAATAGCTGAGACAACACCATGGGAGAATGAATACCATTTGCAACTGTTTGACAGTAAAGAAAGGAGAGGTGAGGCAAGGCAAGGCAAGGCAAGGCAAGGAAAGGAGATGTAAAAGTGAGGTGAGAAATTGTTGTACTTTACAATGAGAAGAAAACTTATTAAATGAGTTTTGGGCTTTATGAACTCAACGGTGGATTTTCAGAAATTCCTTTGATTTAGAATTAAGCAAACTTAGGGGTTTCCAGTCTTCAAGGTTGCAGCATGTCTGTAAGCATATGAATGAATTTGTTATTGACATGACTTCTTTCCATTGTAATATTACTGGGTAAGGCTAATATTTTTATAGAATCATAGAATGGTCTAGGCCGGAAGAGACCTCTAGGGTCATCTAGTCTGACCTCTCCACAGTCAGCAGGGACACCCCCAACTAGACCAGGTTGCCCAGGGCCTCATCGAGCCTCACCTTGAATATCTCCAGGGGAGGGGCCTCAACTACCTTCCTGGGCAACCTCTTCCAGTGTTCCACCATCCTCATAGTGAAGAACCTATTCCTAATACCCAGTCTAAATCTGCTCTTCACCAGCTTGAAGCCATTGCCCCTCACCCTGTCACTGCAGGCCTTTGTAAAGACTCTCCCCAGCCTTCCTGTAGGCCCCTCTCAGGTACTGGAAGGCTGCTATCATCTCTCCCCGGAGCCTCCTCTTCTCCAGGCTGAATAATGGCCTGAATTAGGCCATTAGTCATATAGAGTCTTTGAGGTCTATGATTTACAGATACTTGTATTCTGTTCCTAACCCTAAACAATGAAATTCTAAGGAATATGTAGAAATCAGTCTCCTATTGCTCTGAATGACCCAGTTTACATACAGAAGATACCAAACTCAAATTCATAAATCATTCTCACAGCTTTTCACTCCATTGAGTAAATTCACTAATTTTAGACCTTCTAACTCAGGAATGTCTGCACTGAACTTTGTTCTTCAGTGTAGACACGCCTTCTCTCTTAATGTTAGGCATCTAGGTTTCAAACACATTATTGGCTTGAACCTTCTCCACTGAGCCCCCACACCACATGCCTGCTAACACCACATGCTTGTATGTTTTACTAGGCACTTCCCAAGACAAAACCCCCAACAGTTCAGGAGTTAAACTGTTACACGAGATACTCCTTCAAGCTCCAGGTCCTGCCTCCGCTCTCTACCCTAGTGCCATGACATTCAGCACTTCAGCAAATGTTGTAATTCTGTTATCTATGATTCTATTATCCCTTATCAGACAATGCCCTCTCACATGGGATGTGCATGCGTGACATCACAATTTGAAAGCACAGGCATAGTAATTATCTTTCTCATATTATAAAAAGTGGTAAATTCTTAAAGGACTTTACTAAATGGTTAAAAAGCCTCAGGTGGAAATATATGATCACAATGAGGCCCAGGAAAGACTGACAGTAGTTGTGTACCCTACATGAGATAGGTAATTAGGTATGAAACTGGAAAAAACAAAAAAAAAAAAAAGAGGAAATCCTGATTGCAATAATATTCCTGTATACCTACAGGCAGACATGCTAGTGGCTTGTCATTGACTTCAAGAACTCTGCTAGCAGGACTGGGCAAAATTAAACAGAACTCTGAAGAGGCTTATGCAAAAATAAGGTTTTGGAATACATTTATCACAGAATTTGAATTTGTCATATGCTGACTATTTCTATTAGTTACATTAAAAAATATAAAAGGCTTTTCTCAAAAAAGAAAGGAGAAGGAGGTATCCTCTTCTGATGTTTTTTAAACCCTGCTGCACACAAAAGCCAACTAGCTAGATTGTTCACCTTTGCTGTAAGAGAACTTTGTTTAATTTGAAGTAGGTATCCAAATAAAATTCTTCCATTATTCCTGCTCACTCTGCTATGGAAACTTTCTAGAGGGAGGTCAAGTTTTTTGAAAAATCTTCAGGATTCATTATGACATAAAAAGACCGAGCATATTTTTGAACTTTGTCAGCTTCAATACTCAAATCTGAGTTCTATCTATTAGGCTGTATCTCTTCCTTTAGTAAATAATGGTTGTTTTATAATAGTACCTATTAGTCATTTGACTACTGTTGACCTTTCTCTTTTTCTCTAACACAGATTTGAAGAAGAAAAGTAAGATATTCTTGTTAGCAGACAAAATTCAGAAGGTCCATATATTTGTTACACTTTTAACAAGAAATTTAGCTTTAGTTTTCAAAAGAAACAGGAAGTGAGACAGAATACGCATACACTGCTACTTACTATATCAGAATACACGTACACTGCTATTTGCTATTTTCTAGTGTGAAAACTATCACACACACTCTTCATGAAACACCCCATTGCTCTGTAAGTCTCGTGAAATGTTTGAACAAGTTTCAAAATCTCAAAATTCTGATTCCATGCAAATAGAAGTACACTGTTGTGCAAAATCATTTACTGTGGTAAACAAACAAAGAGTCTTCAGAGCTAATTTGTTTGGGGTTTGGGTTTTTTTGGTGGTGCTGGGGTGAATCAGTTGCTTCATGTTTGTTAGAATTTATGAAGGACTTGTGTTGCTGGGGAGGACTTTTTCAACTCACTCCTCTTTCAGCTTAGAGAAATTATAGGGAGAAAACAACTTTCTGCTATAGAAATACTTCCTAAACCTAAAATAGTCTAGCTTTAAGGGAAATCAAACTCAAATAGTATGATTTTTAAAATGTATTTGAAACAAAAATCAAATTGTGTTTACAAAAATTCAAGAGGGGAAGCAAAAATAAACCTTTATTCTGTGCCAAATGCTTATACAGCTACAACTGAGCTAAAAAGTAAAACACCTATTGTGAATTATAGAGGACTTCTAGAGATTTAATTCTACATATATATAAAATTAAAAAGTTAAAAGACTTGTCTAGCGGTCATGAATTGCTCCTTGAAAATAACTACTAATCAGTCTACAAACAGATGTAATACTTTTAAGTAATGTCTTTCACAGCCAAGAAGAAAGGAAGGATTAATGGAATCATTACTTTCAAGTGTGTGTAATTTGATGTGGGTGATATCTAAACACTGCAAGTGTTTTGGGGTAATGAATAGCTATGCAATTCACACTACCAGTGTGAATTTTCTTCACTTTTCTCCTTTTTTTACAATTCTCATTAATGATGTGATCCATTTAAATTGTTTTAAATCATTTCTGTATCCAAATTCAGGAAACAAAACCGTAGTATGTCAGCATAATTTTTACTATATGTGCCAAACAATATTTTTTTTGTCTTTTGTTGTATTTTGAGATTCAGCTATGTTCTTTTATTGAATGTAATTATTTAGATTTTCCATTATAAATGGACAGGGAGAAAGCAAAACTCAAGGTCTTCTCAGTTATCTTCTGAATTTTATGATCCCCAACATGCCCCATTCAGTCCTTGTCTCAAGTATCAAGATCTGTGCTTAGTGCTGCTGAATGCTTGTACGAATATCTATATTATTAAGTGGTGCTGTTAACCCAATGTCCTGTCTCTCACAAGTGGAGGTAAGCAAGTGTGTAGAGAACATTATCAGAAGTAGGTAAGGATAAAGTGATATTTCCATGGTATGTTATCCCATCCTCTGAAAACTAATAGCCTTGAGACTTCCAGATTAAGAAATGACATTATAGTCGACGTGTCCCCTGGCAAATAATGTAGCAGTAGAATTCATTGGTAGTCCCTAGCCCTTAGAATAGCTCACTCCCAGGCTATCTATCTATCTATTTATTTGATTGAAATAACTAGTTTCCTAGTTTCGTTTCAGAAAAATCCAGGTTGATGTTCTGGAGACAGTTCATGCCATAGACTACTCCATAGAGTCTTGATAGACAAAACTGCATCAGTTTTACCTTCCTTTAGTATAAAAGGTACTGTCCCAGTATGTGCTGTGCCCTCACACAACCCTATTTTTTTCATGCCACGTCCTCAGCCCGTCCTACCAACACTGCTGGTTCATTTCTGGGACTTGAGCACAGGGGTTTGGGGGAAGGTAGAAAAAGTAATGTCTAAAAATTAATAGTTGTCTTGGAGCCTATGGAGTACTGATTGCACCCTTGAAGAGACCTGAGCCCAAGGACATTCAGTATGGATGTATCAGTCCATGTGAGTGATGTCTAGTCCTGAGCCATGTGAATGCGAGTTACTCCACATTATCTGCTCTGATTGCCACAGCTTATTACCTGGAGAGGGTTCTTTTACGACCATACTTTACAGATGTAGCTTCCATGTTCAATAGTCCCTTAAGAATTTTCTTCCACAAATTAGCCTAATGCATCTGCTAAATGCCAGCTGGAGACATAAGAAAAAGAAAGAAGAAAATCCCAAAGTTTATTGAAACTACATGGTAGGGTATGCTAAAAGTATAAAGTAACAAGTGAGGAGCAAAGCATTGAGTAGAGAGCCAGACAGAAGTCCATACAAGAGATGCATTACCTTCTGTTAACATGAGGAACTTTCATTATACTCTGCAAGTGTTCTACTTATCAATTTTTTACTAGTTTTCTGGGGATTCTGATTCAGCCTTGTTTACTGCTAGGTGGCCTTTCTTTTTCTTCTCATTTCTCTTTCAATGGAAGGGATAAAATTCAGTAGCAAAACCTGTCCTCAAGCCATCCTATCTGAATATCAGGTTATGGAATACTACCTAGTTAGCATCAGAGATGAGATGTTGACAAAAACATGGATCGTAGTTTTTAATACAAATTCCAGTCAATTGAGTTACTAGCATAAGCATCTGAAATGTCTGTAAACACTCAATCAGGACGTTTTTTTTAAAGTTCAATTTGGTCACAGGGAACATCTGTGAAAGTAAGATCTAAACCTGATTCTGTCTTCATCCTGAATTTGTAATTATCTGAATATAAGATCCTGATTTGGTCATTTGCCTCCGTAGAGCAGTGTATGGGTTTCAAATATTTCAGCCAAAATGCACCTACTTGCCAAATTGTCACATTCATTAAAACTAATATCATTAATGCCCCTCTGGTTTCAAACTCATGAAACAATGAGCTTCTGTTTTCTTTAGCATACATTCTGATCTTACTCATATTTTAAAAGAGAGCAAATTCTTTATCTGGAAACTTATTCTACTGATACTTAGATATATTTTTAATCTCCAGCTCTGCATGAATAGGTAATGGGCTCCTACTGTCAGAGAATTATAGAACACTTCAGATTGAAAGGGACCTCCCGACAACCCAAAAACAACTATCTGAACTTCAGTTGTTACCACAGGACAAACTATAAACTTCTGATGAGTAAGAACTGGGAAGATGCAGTCAAAATTTCATTTTTTCTGAGTCACATTTTCAAACAGACTTCATCTCATAACAAATATTTCCATCAAATACTTACCATACATAGTTGGCTTTTACACATACGCAAACTCTCAACTAAACACGAATTAAAACCTATTCAAAATGTTAAAAAAAAATTAACTCTTTAACAAGGTTAAAATATTGAATATAATTAAAACTACAGTTTATGATATATAACTACTTGTCCAATTCAAAACTAGCAACCAAACAAGAAACATATTCTCTTATTAAAGCTTTTTTTTTTAAAAAAAGTGCTGTCAAATGAATAACATTTCTATATGAGACACGATCAAATCTTTTGTGTAAAAAAAAAATAAATATTTGTAAATGAGTGATTAAAATGAGTTGCATTATATGCTGATTTCAATGAGCTGTGTAATTGTAATTCTACTTAAGAGCAATTTTAGAGCTTCACATCTCTGAGTTCTGTCCGGAACAGATCTGAAAATGTTGCACATTAGAAATAGCTTGCATGATTGTATTAACTATTTTCTGATAAATTCCTTCAAAAATGTTTTTGAAATTTCACAGAATCCAAAAAAGGCTGTATGGAAATTAAGCAAATTTTAACTCCATTGATTAATTCCTCTCTACATAGCTCTAAGACTTCCATAGGCCAAGTATGTTGAGAAAGGTCCGTTCTTGCCTCTGCCCAGAGCTCCACAGTGATTTAGGTCTAAGCACAGAACCTCTAAATATTATCTAAATCTTGCTTTTTCAACAAAAACACACAAAGTCTACGTGCCCCCAAAAATTATTAACCTATTCAGAGGAAAAGCCAACTTCTGCATCACAGGGCAGTGGTCACAGCATCAGCAAACAAAACTGCGTACCGCAAAGAAGTCCATAGCTCTTGGGATAAGAGTTCTGCATAGGATCACTTTTTGTTCAATCCATTGCTAAAAAACACTGGAAAGAATCCAACAGTTAAGATTTTAGCGACTCTACCATTTCCAGCTGTATTAGTCCAAGGAAAGCGTCTAAAATTATTCATCTTCATTTTGGAAGAAAAGGTGATCTTCTACTGTTTTTTCTGGTTGTATAAACAGAGAAGACACTTATCATCTGTGGTAGTGACGTATTCTTTAAGGTGTTTTCAGAATCAAATTTCTGATGAAAGTGTTCTTCGTAGAGCAATTATAGACTAAGTAATTTGTATCTTATTACAGCTTTTTTGCCATTCCTAGTTCAAGCCCTTAACCTCTGCCCTGAGCTGAGAGCTGAGATCTCTGGGCTGGGCTGGGCTCACCTTAGCCAGAGCTGGCCTGAACTGGTTTCAACATCTATCCCAGGCCAAATGCTTGTTTCCTCCCCTTCCTGAGCTTGAGCTGTGCCAATGCTATCCGTGGGGTGTGCAAGATCATCGTACTCCTTCCAGGGTTTAATCTGGGACACTAATGACTTTTCATAAACTGCCCTTCTCCATGTATGCAATTCTTCTTGATGAAGCTACAACTGTTGATATTTGGACTCACTGAAACTTTGGAGAATACAAAACCAAAGAAAATGGGCAGATTTCTTTTATGTCAACATTAATTGTGTTATTAAAGAGACTTTACTGCATTATTTGGGCTGTAAGATGACGTAACTTATAATGTGTTCATTGCATTTCAATTGCATTGCTATTATTTTATTTAAGCTAACAATAAATTCTTGATGCTTTTTATATAGTGTGTTTCCTTTATCCCATAGCAAGAACCTAACACTTTAAACCACTTGAAACTTTATTGTTATGAGTACTTTGTCTTCCTTTTTATTTAGTACTATCCTAATCTCTAACAGTCATAAGTATTATCAGTCTAGCTTATCATTAAAATATTAAGAAAAAAAAAGTTATGTGTAATTCCTTTTTTTTTATTAATTGAGTCATATAAGTTTGGTAGTTTTTGTTAACATGCTCAGTTGTGCTCAGTTTGTATTGTTCTAACTTCTTAATAAAAAATTCTTTCCCAATTCTAACAATGTAATTTCTCATACATATATTTTCCAAACATGCAATGTAATTTGCCAAACGTATTTTAAATTGAATTTCACTATTTTTGCATGCAGAAAATGTACGTGAATAATGATTACTTAAACCTGAGCTATCACTATTTTTTTCTTCTGTGATTAATTTGAAAGAAGATCAAGTATCAAAGTCCCTCCACATTTTGAATACAACTAGTAGCGAGTTAATAAATTGCCATTTAAGATTTTGAGCATGACGAGAAACTGGCAGAAGGACCTTTGAGTTTTTAACAACCATTCAGGCAAAGATACCACAGCTTTGCTTTCTCCTGTAAATACATAAGAAGTCTTAAATATCATTTGCAACTGCAGCTCTAAGCTCATATGAAATTTCTTTATCTCAAGTAGTACTACTCATCCATCTTCTGTTTTATCTGTTAGAACATTTATCCCTAAATACTCAGAAATTGTTACTTAGAAACAAATTATGCTATTTTTATAAATTCCTCCCCTTTTTCCATTGCACATGGTTTTAACGTTCCTTATGCATTCATTGACAATATTTTTAATTTCTCTTTGTATGTGTATGACTGTTAATGTATTTCAGATCTTCTGTCGCAGATCCTCTGAATACTCACACTGACAGAAGTTGTACTCAACTGGCATTTCTATGGTGAGTTTTTTCACCAGAGGTGTGGGGAGTTTTCTTGTGTTTGTTTGAAATGAAAGCTGTGAGTGATGGAATATATAGTGGTGGCCATAGAAAAAAAAGCACTCTAGTTTGATAAGCTGCCACAAGACAATCCATTTCAAAGTTTGTGTGGGTCAATCAATGTCCCCAAACTAAAATGGTTTCAAACACATTTATATTTCAATTGCTTTGTTTAAAAATGGCAGGAACATAAAATATCATAAAAGTATGAAGAAAAAAGTCAATAGATGAATCTATGATTTATTAACAAATCCAGCCTCAACCAGTGTAGTAACTGGCTGTGTCCTAAAATTACACAGGAGGTGTAAGCTTCTTGTAAATTACTTACAAAGCTGACAGACAAAAATAATTTTAATAGTTCCTACCTCTCATGGACCCATACACAAAATCAACTTTAATTTGTTACTGAGCAGTCCATGAACATGGGCACAATGGAGTAATTAATCATTTTCATGAAAACTGTTGATCTAACTTTTAAAAATGGTTGTGTTCATAATTATTGTTTTATTTTGTGTTTTTTAGCCGAGAAGAAAATAAAATTTTACATAGAGTATCTGCGTAAGTCTCAAGGAACATTAATGATCCATGAAGCTTATTGAGCTATATGAGAGTTTCAATCATCTTCAAGAAAGTTCCCTTAGAACACGAACTTTACAGTATTCACTGCAGTTGAACTTTGTGCTGTGTATTTTCTTCTTGCACATGTTAGTTTATGCATTGCACAACTTATTTCTTCAGCATCAAGAGTGACCCAAGACTTTCCTGTTACTTAGAAAGAGCTTTGTAACACACTTGGAAGCTTGCAATGAGACACATTGCTTGAAATTAATTCAGACTTATAAAAAAACCACTCAGCACAAAATGAAATAAAGCATGTTATACACCTACCACTGTGCGTGCTGTCACTTGTGACTGAAAATGAGACCTAACAATACACTGTAAGCAAAAGAGACACATTGCATTAATATAAGAAATGCCTTTCTGATTCTTACAATGACTCTTCCCTCCAAAGTGTTCCAAATAGCTTTTAATTTTGAACTTCAGAAAGTTCTTTTCTTTGTTCAAATGGTAATCTCTGTACCAAAAAGGCTAAAACTGTTATTTTAATCGTGCAGACCACATTGATGTTTTATTAGCATGTACATTACTCATCCTCTCTCCTATACCTGTAAAAATTCTTTAATTTCGAAGAGCTGTGACCTGTAAACCTAATAGGTTTTTAAACTCACCAGCATGAATGAAGAAAATTCCAATGTATCTTTTCTGTGGGCAATGGAAAGTGTAATATGTAACTTAATTGCTTTCTACTTTTAATTGTGTACCAGAATCGGGATAAACTGTTAGATAGGGAGGAATGGAAGCCTTTTCCTTACCTAGGCAACCAATGTCTTCTGCACTTATGCCTTAGTCATATTTAGTTCTTCAGTATTCCAGGAACTGCAGACACAAAGTGACTGCTAACCCTAAACTGTACTAAGGAAAGAGCAATTTCCTCTGGAAGATCAGAAAGGTTTTGATTTGGTTTAATTTTTCATATAGCCTGGTAAAATATAAGACTGAGTCACCTTGCTTTACAGACTTTTTAGTCATTTTCTGTGAAAGGTCCTTTTGCATAGATATACTCTAAAATCTGAAATTTGTTTAGGAATGAAAAAGTGAGAGAATAAAGACAATATTTTTATTCCAGATCTTTCCATCAGCATCAGATCTTTTCATCTTTTTCAGGTGTCTCGAAAAAGTTTAACACTGTTTTCTTACATAAACACCATCCTTATAATGAACGAAGGGTAGTTCAGGCTGTACATTTCTGTACCTCAAAATGCAGTACATCTTTTCTTCTACACAAGCTCTACCTGATATTTTTTTTCCTAGGGTGAAGAAGGGGCTTCTTATGTGCAAACTCCAGTTTCCTGGGAACAGGACACTGAATAGGGCAAATATACTCTAATTATTGAAAATAATGAAGAAATAAAATCTTGATGATCCAAAATGAAAGTTTTCAACTTGTTTTATTGTATATCTGAAGAAATTTATTTACAGTTTTATATTTTCATGGGATATTTTGGTTTTACAGAAACATCTCCTTCATTTGAGAAAAAAAAAAAAAAAGCCAAATCAGAAAATTATTTACAAAATTATTGTTCATATCTGATGGGCAGTCAGGTTCAGAAATGTCTTTCAGTAGAATGGAGCAATAAGTGAAAAATCATTTTTTTTTCTTTAGCTGCTTATACTATTCCTATTTTAAAAGTCAAGAAGGATATAGGGAGCTACACATGGCCAGGCTTGCTTCAATCTCTAGAAAGATTATGAAGGAAGTTCTCCTAGAAGATATTTCCAAGAACAGGAAAGACAAGGTGACTGGGAACAGTCTGCAAGAATGTACCAAGAGCAAATTTTCCTTGACCACTTAATCAGTTTCTATCATGAAATGACTGACTCTGTTGATGAGAGTAGATGTTTACCATGATTTTAGCAATATTTCTTTTAAATTGTCTCTAATAGCAATCTGGAAGTCAAAGTGTTGAGAAAGGAACCATCTGTGTGAACTACAAGCCTGGTAGAAAATGGTTTATCCATCAGGTTTTAAAAGCTAGTGGACAACACTTTGAAATCTAACCGATACCTAGTCATGCTTGACTTTCTACAGGTATTGACTTAAGATCTTCCTCAATGACAAGAAGAGAGTTAACACTCATTACTACTTTGGACACCATAACGGAGAGTAGCTATCAGTGGGAGCGAGGATTTCCATTCAGAGGGACCCCAAAAGGCTGAAGGAATGAGCCATCCCTTCAGACAGACGAAGTTTAACAGAGACAGATGTGAAGCCCTGCACCTCAGTGTGGACTGGGAATTGACTGGCTGTTTTGGAGCCATGCAGAGAAGGACAGGGGGATTTGAATCTGTATTAGTAGGGCACTCTTAGTCAAGTCAAAACTCACCAATTACTGGGCTGAATTAGCAAAACTATAGCTTTAGGTCAAGGAAAAAGACCAATTCGCTCTACCTGGTATTCATGAAGGCACATCTGTAATACTGTGTTGAACTTTGGCTCCTTATATTAAAGGCATGTCAATAATCTGGATAAAATCCAGCAAAATACCACTAATATGCTTATAGGATTGGCAAAAATAACATGAGGAGGGGCTGAATGTTTGTGTATTCTGAAGAAGAGAATATTTAAGAGGGAGGACTTAACTGCTGTCTTCTGTTACCAAAAACAAACATATAGAGAAAAATGAAACAAACACATTCTCAGAGATGCACAAGGAAAGAACAAGAATCAGGGGTCATGAGCTAAGGGAATGAAAAAAAAAAAAATCCAACTGAATACTTTACAATGAGATAGTTTAAACCTTGTTGCCTCGATAGGCTCCAGAATCTTCATAATCGGATGTATTCTGAACTGCACTTCTCAGAGCCCCAGGAGTAACGCCTTCTTTATGCAGGAGGTGGTTGACCATCATAGGAGCTTTCCAATAGGCTAGTTTGGTCATCTTTAAGTAGCATAGGTAGAGGTGTAGAAGAAGACTAGGTATTGAAGAAGAGGAGAGAAAGCATAGCAAAGTATGGCAAACGGATAATCTGTGCACTTAATTGCAAATGAAAGTGGAAAGAACAAGTTATACAAGTACCACTCTAGAGCTGTGAGAATGTATAATCTGGGTGGATTTAATCTTGCCTATTGTGAGGTGTCTGGAACGTGATTTATGTATGAGTTACTTGTCTCAGCTAGCATTGTGATCAATGGAGATTTAGTCAATATATCCAGGGAAAACATAGAAAGGGGAGAACCTGCGTAGGCTCTGACATTTTACAGTTTCTGTGAAACAATTATGTAATTGATCTCTTTTGCATCTTACACACTTTACCCTGATCATGCTGTGCTTTTTATCAGTCATAGTGAAACTGTTTCTGAGTGCTAAAAGGAATTACATTTATTCTCCGTAAGCACAGAAATACATTTTTATAATGAATATATCCTTAGAAAAGACTTCAGCTGACACTGCTTTCTCAGTGACATAGTAAATCAGGAATACTTTTTCTCTGACTTATATAGTGAGGATAACAAAAGTCTGTAGTTTAGTTATAAGAGAGGGAGTTATCTTGCCTAGCTTTAGTAGGTGTCTCTAACGCTGTCACTTCTCACTTCCAGAGACAAGATGGATAGCTCTCAAGATCCCATTGGCTAGTCTACGTAGACTGTCATGGCACAGGATGATACTCAGGAAGTTATTGTTTCATTCACTCTCTAAGAAATTTCTGTGTTTGAACACAATTTCATAACTATTAAGCAGCAATAGACTTATCAAATGGAAGTTCTTCTTGTGGAGAACTGATTCAGTAGTCCTGGAAAATCTTATAGAATCATAGAATTTTTTTCAAATGAATTGGTTGGAAAGGACCTTTCAGATCATCAATTCCAACCATCAATGTAACACTGATAAAAACCATCACTAAACCATGTCCCTAAGCACTAAGTCTACCTGTCTTTTAAATACCTCCAGGGATGGTGACTCAACCACTTCCCTGGTCAGCCTGGTCCAATGCTTAATGACCCTTTTAGTACAGAATTTTTTCCTAATATCAAATCTAAACCTCCCCTTGCAACTTGAGGCCATTTCCTCTTGCCCTATTACTTGGGAGAAGAGACCAACCCCTGCCTCTCTACAACCTCTTTTCAGGTAGTTGTAGGGAGCAATAAGGTCTCCTCTCAGCCTCCTTTTCTCTAGGCTGAACAACCCCAGTTCCCTCAGTCGCTCCTCATAAGACTTGTTCTCCAGAATCCTGGCCAGCTTCGTTGCCATTCTCTGGACACGCTTCAAAATCTCAATGTTTTTTTTTGTAGTGAGGGACCCAAAACTGGACACAGTATTCAAGGTGAGACATCACAAGTGCCGAGTAGAGAGGGACAATCACCTTCCTAGTCCTACTTACCATACAGTTCATGATACAGTCCAGGATGCCTTCTTGGCTAACTGGGCACACTGCTGGCTTATATTCAGTCAGCAGTCGACCAATACCCCTGGGTCCATTTCTGCCAGGCAGCTTTCCATCCACTCTTGCCTAAGCTTGCATCGCTGCATGGGGTTGTTGTGACCCAAGTGCTGAATCTAGCACGTGGCCTTCTTGAACCTCATACCATTCAATTGACCCAGCCTGTCCAGATCCCTTCTGCTAAGCAGATCAACACTCCCACCTAACTTGCTATCTTGTACCCTTACAGCCTCACATCTTGCATCCTTCACATCTCAGAGTGTCAAGAAGTTGTTAAATCACATGGCCAGGGCTACAGATTTTAATAAATTGAACTACCTATTTGATCAAGGATGGGAAACAATGTCATCTGTAACAGATCATGTCACACATATAGCTCAGTATCTGTGTTTTAATTAAAATGCAGACATTGCTTAAACACAGGTGTGATCGATGCACATAATATTTCAAAAATCCTCTGCTCCCAACAGCAACAGTAACTCTGGTAAATCTCTCAGTCATCACTGTCTCATTGTCTTGGTGTAGGAATTACTGAATTAAACTCTATGACCTGCCTTACACAGGAAATCTGTCTACCTGATATTATGGTTATATTTTCCAAATAAAAATGTCAACATATCAAGTGAATTATCTGCTGTAATGTTTTCTCCCTCTGCCAGTTAGGTTCTGTGTGCATATATCCTACAGTTGGTTGAGGTGACTATTACTCTAGGCTCAACCAAGAGGGTAAGCTGATTTATTAGAACTACAAGTTTTGCCAAAACTTGGTATATGAAATGTCCATAACTCAGTTGATATCAAGCAAAATCAGTTAGGAGTGGTATTACAGTCAGTAGAAGTAAGAGGACTGATAAACTCTATCAGGAGGAAATGAATGGTTATCATCATCAGAAGTCAGAATGGTAACAGCAATGTACTCTCAGGTGAAAATGGAATAACACAAATATACATGTTCAGATGCTGATACAATTTACTTAGGATAAGCTGGGTGGAAAAGGATATTGAGGTACAACTTCAAAGTTTGTTCTTTGAAGGTTGAGTCATATGGAATTATAAAGTTTTCTGAGGATGTCCTGAGTTACCTTTCTTGCAGCTTTGCACCAAGCCTGTGACATAATCCATCTTTCTACAGAGGTAGATGTACAGGATTCTTCTCATGTTGGATTCATAATAAACATGTTATTGTTTGAAGCAAGAGTTAGGGTCAATGTAATCTTGCTTCACTTACATAACAGCAAAACTAGTTACCTTAAAGTTATTGTTATATGCAAACTGCTTTTAACAATAAACTGAATTATACAATACCAATGGGGACAGAAGGGAAAAGTAATTTCCTCTTAAACTTCTGTTCATTTCCTCTGCATGTAACAAAAGAAAATTAAAACCTGATAGTGTGTACCGTGGAAGTAAAGGACATCTGCAGATTTGAGGCTTTGGTTGATCATATTAGAATCTGATTAGCTATTCACAGGGTAAGCTAGGTATGTTTTTTTCAGGTTTTAGCACATCAGTGATTGTGGAGTAAGTATATTCACTGAAAGTGTAAAAGATGAAAGTTGTAAAAGTAGAATGTCTACTTTATTATTTTACACAATTGTTGCTAAATTTAACTTTCAGTTGTTCATTTTTGAGCCTCTGGATCACGAGGTTTTAAAAGAAAATTATAAGCACTGCAATTAAGCACTGTTAGAAGCAAATAAAAAAAAGAAAAAAGATGAAAAGTTTTCCCTACTAAAGACATATTTGGGAATATTATAGAGATATCTGGACAATTTATCTGCCTCCTTGACCTACTGATGATAAAAGTTATAATATACAATAGAATGTCATCTAGTTGCTTACACAATTCTGAATGTGCCAAAATCATCATCAGAATCACAATTACCTACTTAGCACCTTCCCTCACACCCAGTGCTATTGTATATATCTTTGAGTGATCACTGAACAAACAAATGCATCCTTTTGCATCTGTTCCTAATTTAGCTGTTCCAATCTGAAAATCCTGTCTTAACAGGGAAACTATGGCTAGACCCAACAGTTATTTTTAGAAGAGTAGAGTGAGAATTAGAATTTTAAATGCTTAACTGAAAATTCACAGTTCTGCTAACTTGAACATATAACTTCTTAATTGTGAAAGTGTCAAACAGACTCGATTGCCAATGCATTGCAACTTTTAAAGCATAAGATGCCAGTTCTTGAAATTTATTTGATTTCTCAGAGGTGCCCCAATTCTTATTGCAGAAACTATTTGCCTACCATACACTTTAGCACAGTACGAATCTGGGAGACAGCTTTATCCCAGGGTTCTGTTCCCCAATGGATTATGCACAGATAAACCAGTGCCACTGGACTCCTGCCTGAGCTCTTCCAGTGCCTCTGTGGGAAGGATTTTGCCAACCCAGGGCGTCTCTGCCCAACAAACAAGAGCACCTGTGAGTGCTGAGCCTGGGCAGGCTTTGGGACTATGCTCGCACTCAGGTGAGAATAGCTAGAAGGCAGCAGTGTGGGGCAAGGAAACATTTAGAAACAAACCAAAGCAGTCACCAGGACCAAGGAGGAAAGGAGTCCTGTCGCCGCTGGTGAACTCCTCCTTAAGATGATGGAAACCCACTGGGACACCTCACCATCTTCCTGCTTGAGAAGAACTAGTGTCTTCCACATTAGGAATGCTGAAAGTATGAACACGATACTGGGGAAATGTATGGATATTAATTATTTTTTCTTGAATAACAATTACTAATTAGGATTGTTTTGCTATTATTTGTTTATGAGAGTTAGCTTAATAAGTGGTGCATTCTGATAAGATCTATGGCATGTTCCCCATAACTCCATAACAAGACTGAGACTAACACTGGGAGTTACATTGTCCCACTGTTCAGACTGCTCAAGTGATGTACATGCATATCTTCTCATGTTGTAATGACGTAGTGGTTACAGAGAACTTGTTCAGAAAATGAGAAGACATTTATTTCTTTTTTGAAAGATATCCAGATTTCTGTCTTCCATTTTCCAGGAGAAGCACTATCAAGTTGTTTGGCTTTGTTTTCTGGAAATTAAGTGACCATCTTCCTGCTCCATACCAGATTGCAGAGGCAAGTACTGACTTATCTGTACTACCAAGCTACAAAGAATTTTGAATGTGTCCTGCCCAGTGATTCGTAATGAAGAAAATTGAAGAAATCACATATCCCAGATAGTCTTTAGGCCACTTCTGTCATTTTCTCAAACATCTCCTTTACTTCAAACATCCTGGCAACCCCTGCAGAATGCAATACACCATAAAAGCAACGGGCAAGGTGCCAAACAAACCACTGATAGAGTTCTGTATGGGGTAGTTATGTCCAGTCCTCTCCAGGGATTTCTAGCCCTATCATATTCCTGGCTTGGCTGTCATAATCTGTTCCTATCCTAGGATGTTTTTGCACTCAAGCTCTGCAGAATACTGTACATATGACCTTGGGCCTCCAAGACAGATAAGAATATTGGTTTAGGTATAAGCCAAGTATCGTTCTAAACAAAAGAAAGAACTTCCTGGAGATAATGTAAATATATAGAGAGGAGCCTTATTAGTTTTTCTTGATATTGAAATCTTGTAACCCAGGTTTTAACTTCTTTGTTGCTTAAAATGTAATTAAAAAGATATTTTAAATAAATCAAAATTCATGTTTTACATTTGCACAAAATTTCAAGTGTATAATTCATGTTTTCCATTCAATATATAAGGCAAAATTAATCTTGGAGTTTAGCAAAAAATGTGAGTTTTAGAGTGATAGTATATGTTGGCATTTAACATCACAATTTCAGGTGCTAAATCAAAAATAACATCGAAATTATTATATTAGTTAATTATATTTAATTATTATTAATATAATATATTTATATATTAATAGAGTTAACGTAATATAATAATTATTATTATAAATAGTAGGGCTGAGGGTTGGACTTGATGATCCCAAGGGTCTATTCCAACCTGAACGATTCTATGAAATAAACATATTAATAAAAATCATAAACAAATAAAATAAATTTAACCTGTTTTTATGGCAATAAGGAACAAGTAGATTACTTGGAAACTGACAAAAAGAAAGCTGTAATAAAGAAAAATGAGAAAAAAGTTTAGAATTAATATGCTCATTATTCTTCTTTGTATTAGAAATCAAAAACACAAATAAGAAGAGCAACAAGAATAGATGCTGTATAGCCCGGGGACTGTATTTTTACAACACAGAGAGGAGCATGAATTCCATTCAAAGGAGACTAGAAATTACGCATAGATAAGACTCTACTGTGGCTGTGATTCATGTTGCCTACTTTAGCACTTCAAGGCTAAGAGATAACCAACTCTAAGGGGGAATCTATTGTATCTTAATATAGGATGAACCTTAATTATTTATCTAGCCCACCTCTTGAAAATAGGTATTCAACTCCTGGATGATTAAGTTTAGGTGAGAAAATGTCAACCCTGTATCATCTCCTTTAAGGAATAACAGGCACAACAGACATTACTACTAATAAAGAGGGGATTGTACTGCTTTTTGCCAGCCCTTATGTAGAAAGGAAGTTTGAACTAGTTTTCACTCATGTAACATCCTAGCAGTTGATTTCATGGAATCATGGAATTGTCAGAGTTGAAAGGGACCTCTAGAAATCATTAGTCCAACTCTCCTGCTAAAGCAGGATTGCCTAGAGCACATTATTCAGGATGGCATCCAGGCAGGTCTTGGAAAAGCTCCAGAGAAGGGGACACCACAACCTCCTTGGGCAGCCTGTTCCATAAAGAAGTTTTTCCTCACATTTGAATGGAACCTCCCATGCTCCATCTTGTGCCCATTGCCCCCACTGGGAATCACTGGAGAGAGTCTGGCTCCATCTTCCTCCAACCCACATTTTAGATACTTATATAGCATTAGTAAGGTCTCCTCTCAGCCTTCTCTTCTCCAGGTTAAAGAGTTCCAGCTCTCTCAGCCTTTCCTCAAAAGGGACATGCTGTCATCCATTAATCATCTTTGTTGCCCTGTGCTGGACTCTCTCCAGTAGTTCACTGTCTCTCTTGAACTGGGGACCCCAGAACTGGACGCAGTGTTCCAGTTGTGGCCTTACCAGTGCATTTCTCCAGCCTGCGTACAAGATGTCACAATATTTTGTTTAAAAGAGACACTGGACAATTTTTTTTAATTGTTGATGAGAAGACTACAAATGTTATATTGGATATTCAATCTCAGGGTACTTTTTAGAAAAAATCACAATTATAGCTGTCCAATGAAATATTGAACTTTCCCTTTTAGGGGACTATTGTAAGTTGAAACAGTTTACCAAAGAAGTGATTGGAGGAAAGACATAAAATATTACAGATAATTCCTCTCACATAATATGCAGAATAACCAACATTTTTACAGAATATTTGAACAGAGTAACTAGAAAGATTGAAACCCCTTTGTCCTGGACATCACAAGCATGAAATACAAAGCTAGAGGACTGAAAGGAAGCAGTTATTTTGAAAATCTGAAAAAGTCTATAATTTGATACACAGAAGTAATTTTCCTTACATATTCATTTTTAAATTACAAGTTGGTAGACTTACAGCTAAAATTTCTGTGCAAGAAATGTTTTCTGAAACGTGTTCCATTGTAAACAGTAAATCTTTGACAAGTCTAAACAAAATGTCATTCATTTAAGAACAGCCTCAGCCTGAGGTAAAGTATTGCAGAAGGGAAGAGTCTTTGAAATATCAGATATGCAGAGATTATGTTTGGTGAAAGAAAAACTTTGTGAATATTGTGGACAACAATTAAAATAGGTTTGTTTTTATTTTCCCTACCAAGACTGTGGTGACACGGGAAAACTTTTTCATAAACTCCTTGAGTCTCCACAGTTTCCACAGAAGATGAGTGACTTACATATGAAGAAAGATATGATCCACTTCAAGATTTTTGCTATGCAGAACTCTTAATAGAGGTCAATGAGAAAAAAAAAAAACAATTGTGATGATATGTATATAATCATTATATGTAATAAATCAAAGCTAGCTTTCCCTAATGTCCCAAAACAAACACCTAAGGCAAACAGTTCCCGTGGTACTAACCTTTCCAGTATATGCAGTGTCCGTCCCCCAAGACATGAATTCTGTGCATATCCTTCACGTTCTTGCACAGATTTTGTACTAGAGAAGACAGTAAAACAGCATTAGTTTTACATAATTTTAAGAGTTATAAGTCTAGCCTATTAGCTACTGTAGAGGAACTCTGAAAGTGTTGTAATATGAAGTTTTTAATTGTTAATTTGGGTTAAAAACGCATAACTTTGAAAGAAGTATGAAGTCTCTGATCTTTGTAAAGAATGAATCATTAAAAAAGAGCCAGCGGCAAGTCTGGAGATAATGATTAAAATTATGCTTTCTGAGGGGGAGTCTCGGTGGAGGAAATGACTTCAGACCTTTCTAGGGCATGTTGTTTGAATTGGATTCCACAGAGATAACAATTTGAACTTACAGTTCCTGCAGAATTTAGGGTAAACAGTAAGGTTTATTGGTGAATTTTAAAGATGAAGCCAAAAGGTTATTAAATCAAGGTGAGTCTATGCCATTTAACTGTTAGGCAGTTAAAAGTACTAGGCATTGTTTTCATCTTTTCAAAATTAGATGGAAATCTGATACTGTGCAAATAGAAGGTATGACAAATGTCAAAATCAGAGTTTGGGAAGTGGAATTAAAACTTGAAATACAAAACCAGCAAGACACACTGTGGAAATTCAAAGATGATTTTTTATCTGCTACTAGAGGGTATGNTGTACATAAAAGACTAAAACTTGATATAGAAGAATGTTACTAAATATCTACAGAGAGATGTGACAGAATATACTCTTCGAGTTTGGACAACTGAAATCCACTGCATACTGCCTGGTCATCAGAACTGTTTATTTACATCTACTTGGACAAAATTATATGTCCAAGGGAATGGTCCTTCAACTCCAGACCAAATGTCAAAGAATAGATTTATACCTACCATACTCTGCCATTTCTAGAGTAGACCGGCCACACTCATAAGGCACTATCTCTGTAATGCCTGTATATCACTACTGTTGTGGTATTTTTCTGTTCAGGGTGCCTAAAATAATAAGAACTCTGT
>VXBJ01005934.1:627602-641155 GCA_013400055.1 Nycticryphes semicollaris | reverse complement strand
ATCAGAGTTTGGGAATAAAACTTGAAATACAAAACCAGCAAGACACACACTGGTCTGTGGAAATTAAAAGATGATTTTTTATCTGCTACTAGAGGGTATGCAGAATTAAGGAATGTTATACAGGTCTAACGAATATGAAGGGTAATTATTTTATCTGTATAAATTAAGTAATTTGGATTCTATGATTTACAGCTAGATAACAGGCTATTGAACAGAAAATCCATGCTGCATCAAAAGGAGTAGTCAAGGTATACATTATAGAGCTCTGATATTGTCCAGTGACAATATGTAAAATATAAATTTATTNCAAAGAATAGATTTATACCTACCATACTCTGCCATTTCTAGAGTAGACCGGCCACACTCATAAGGCACTATCTCTGTAATGCCTGTATATCACTACTGTTGTGGTATTTTTCTGTTCAGGGTGCCTAAAATAATAAGAACTCTGTCACAGACCACCTTTGTACATTGTATTATGATGTGTCTGTTGCCTACCTGAAAATACAGGATGAGGTTTCTTGGGAGCTTTTCATCATTCAACAGCTGCTTGGATGATCCTGAAGGACTGTATAAGACGGAAATAATCAAACTAGTGTGGTTTTATCCATATTGACCATAAGGAAATGTTTCTGATGGCATTATTCCCAGAATTACAAAAAAAAAAAAAAAATTGTCACAGGAATAAAAACCTGAGATGATAAATATACAGAGTATGTGGATGACCAGGGAGCTGGGGCCCAGAACCAAGCTGGATTCTAGCAACTGAAGAACATGAGAGGAGCTAAGGTACAGTGTGCCATTACCCCACTGTAATGACTGCCACTGACTCCAGTGCTCTTCTAAACTCCTGAATAGAACCTGTTGTGACTTTTGCTTTCAGAGTGTGCAAAAGTGAATGAAGCTAGTCCATGGAGGAGATAGTTTGATTAGATTACCCCCAAAACAAACATTAAGGGTAAAAGAAATCCAAAGACATCCACATACATGCAGTGTAGTCTGCATGAACCTATGCACCTAAGAAATTTGGACTTTCGGAGTGCTGAGGCACTACTCTGCATTTCGAGGTCCAATTGCAGTGGAAATAGGAGTTACATTTATAGCTGCATAGGACAGTAGAGCCCTATGTAAAAGACTCTGAATGTGAATTTTCACATAAAAAATCAAAGTATCTTTCAAGTTCAAAAGTAGCTTCAGTAACTGCTGAATAGCACTTATATTTTTGCATTGTTTATAACACCGATCTTTAACTGCTGTGAAAGTCTTGTTTTAGCCACCTAAACACAATTTTTTGGTCCAGACTCCAAAACATTACTTTAAAACCATAGTAAAAATAGAAAAAAACCCTGTAACTTATTTTTATTGAAAATATAAAAACATTTGTTATGACCAAAACCAAGTATGGGCTTTTCAAAATTCACATTAAAAACATATTCTCCTCATACTTATTTTGATATTAGATATGAACATTTTTTTTCTTATATTTCAAAAGTTAAAATGGGCAAAGAAATATGTAGTAAACTGACTCCAAATTAATACTGGCAGCAGTTTGCTTTATACTGGAGTGCACTAGCATTTAAAATTTGTTCAAATGTTGCATTATGATCATGCTACGTTTTCAGTGATGAGTACTATACCTGCTGTCTGAACCTATGCAAGTTAATTACCTAACTGACTAAAAGGAAGATTTCTTAGGCCTTTTTCTGTTTTCCTTTTTTTCTATTTGAAATTTCAAAGCCTTATTACCTTAACTTTGAAAATCTATTCTGGCTCACTTCTTTTTTCCCCACAGGTTTTCAGGTATCTCACTCCTGCACATAGTCATGTTCTCAGACCCAGAAATTCAATCAGGTAAACTAATAAGCGCTGATGTTACTCTGTAAAATTTCTCTCTCTCTTTCTCTCTCTCTTTTTTTTTTTTTTTTTTTTTTTNTTTTTTTTTTTTTTTGCCTACCTCTAGCAGATGTAACGTATTCATCAGTGCCTTTGGGTAATGCAATATTGATTTTTTTTCACGTTTGTTTGTTTCAGGTTTTTTTCTGAGATCCTGTACAGAGTATGAATTCCAAATTCAATTTCTTGTCATAATATTAGCATTTGCTGTTCCAAGGTGCAGAAAACTACGTTAGAGGCCATCTTAGAAACCAAACGACTGCTACTGTTTTCTAAAATAGGTATTTCTTACCACTGAAGGATCTTCCTTGTTTCAGTTGATACTGATAACAATGACAACACTTTGCACTTACCCTTTCAAAAAACATTCTTAAAATGTAGGGGATTCCAATCCATGATTCATCATTTCAGGATAATAATCTGAAATACTAACATATAAAATAGTGCAGAACTTTTGTGAGACAAAAACTTCAATACCTTGGTCTTTGGAGTCTTTCCCAAATGCTTAAAAGAGCTAAGTCGTTGGTTTGTTGCCCATATACACTATAGCATTACAGCTTCTATGATTCAAATTTTCCAGCAGTATCGTTAATATAAATGACTGAGGAAAAGCTGACTTAAGACCCTTTTTTAGTATTGCATTTCTACTTCTCCTGCTCCACCCCTGAATTTTGATTCTTATCAAAGAACCTTTTCTCCACAAGGAGGAAAGACTTTTCTGATGACATAGAGAAATCTAAGTGGCAGGAACTCTATAAAACACTAATCACTGATAGGATTGTTTGAGGTCTGCAGATCCTGATACCCTTATAGTCATTGCTTAAATGTTCAGAGGCACTGAAAATTATGTTTATTGTGTTGAGGCAGCACTGCAGTTGGGAATTTTGAGGGGACAGATGCTGCTTATTGATAAAGAGAAATAAACATAACAATATTTTTTAAAAAAAAGAATGGAAGGAAAACTTGGGTTATGAAGTTGGAACAGATTTATTTTATATATATACATATATAAAATATATGTTATTATTATTACATTTAATCTTAGTACAGGATATCTGCTTGCTTGTAGTTGCTAGAATGCAGTAGAAACAGCAGAGATGCCCAAAATAACTAAGAACACTTAACATCTTTCGGGTCAAAAACACTTAACAAGAACTGCTCATTTCTGCTTTTAACACACTGTGCTGGATATCTTATTTAAAAGCTCATTGAGTAGACTGAAAATTAAAGACCCTTTGGAAGGGTCTTTGGTGTGCCATTACAATTTGTATGTATTTTGTTCTCCTTGATGGACAGTATTCCCAGTTATTTTAGCACTAACATAAAAACATTCTCACCCAATGAGCAGAAAGAACAGAGTAGGGGAAAAAAATCTTTATCACTTCAAGCTCCTGTAAAATCCAAACTGCACCAGCTGCGGATTGTCCATTTTGCTATGACATAGCTATTTTTAAGAAAAAACAAAGAATCTCAAAATTATGCAACAGCAACCAGGAGAGAGGAGTAAGAGAAACAATTCAGAGATACCAAGGTCAACGAAGAAGGAGGGGGAGGATGTGCTCCAAATACCAGAGCAGAGATTCCCCTGCAGCTCATGGTGAAGATGATGGTGAGACAGGCTGACCCCCTGCAGCCCATGGATGTAACTGGTGGAACAGATATCCATCCACCTGCAGCCCAAGGACAATCACACGCCAGAGCATGTAGATACCCAAAGGAGTCTGTGAGCCTGTGGAGACTCCATGATGGGGCAGGTACATGCCAGGACCTGTGGCACTATGGAAAGAGGATCTAATGCTCAAGCCGGTTTTCTGGCATGACTTGTGGGACCCACACTGGAGCAGTCCATTCCTGAAGGGTTGCACCCCATGGAAGGCTCACACTGGAGAAGTTCATGGAGGACCGTCTCCCATGGGAGGTACTCCACGCTGGAGAAGGGCGGGAGAGAGAGAAGTCCTCCCCCTGAGCAGCAGAGACAACAGGAAGAAGAGGGGATTGGGGGAGTATGTTTTAGGATTTAGTTTTCATTTCTCACTAATCTGATTGAATGGGTAATAAATTAAATTCATTTTCCCAATATTGAGTCTGTTTTGTCTTTGACGCTAATTGGTAAGTAATTTCTGTGTCCTTATCTTGACTCATGAGCCTTTCATTATATTTTATCTTCCCCTGTCTGAGGACCGACAGGAGTGACAGAGGAGTGACAGAGTGGCTTTGGTGGGCACCTACTATCCAGTCAGGGTCAACCCACCACAACGACTAAGGTAATCAACATTTACTTACAATAAATCTTTCTTACTTGGAAATGGGACTCAATTACTCATAAAGCACTTCTAAGTGTTTAGTTTATTTTTGTTATTACATCAAGAAGAACAATTTCAGAATTTAGACAAATAAATCACATACTGTATTACCTGTAGAACACTTACATTCAGGATGGTTTTCTACATACATTTTTGTTGATCAAAAACATAAGTAATGTTAATCTCTGTGTGCCATCTGGTCATGAGAAGACAAGTTTTAAATTAAAAATATGATGTTACTACTCATCTCAAAAGGAAACAAATCATTGAAGGTTATATTAGGCAAGGGAATAGTTTCAGTTTTCAAGAAAAGAACTTAGAAACATCTGCCAGGATTGTTGAAACAGGTTAACATGCTTGTACCATCTGATTGTACAAGTATGACCTTTTAAATGAAAGGTTGTAAAAAAAGAAAAAGACTGAAATGAAATAGAGTTTTCCCTGACACATTACCCTCTTTACTGATACTAATTTTCAATTATGCTATCAAGATGCCTGATAAGGTGATGGTGGTAGTCAAACTTTGGAGGTCATTCTCCCCCCCTACTCTGTACTGGGGAGGCCACAACTGGAATATTGCATCCAGTTCTGGGATCCCCAGTTCAAGAGAGACAGGGAACTACTGAAGAGAGTCCAGAGTAAGGCAACAAAGATGATTGAGGAATTGGAGCATCTTCCTTATGAGGAAAGGTTGAGAGAGCTGAGACTCAGCCTGGAGAAGAGAAGGATGAGGGGAGACCTTAATAAGGTTTGCCTATAAACATCTGAAGGGTGGGTTGAAGGAGGATGGAGCCAGACTCTTTTCAGTGGTTCCCAGTGACAGGAAGAGGGGCAAGGGGCACAAGCTGGAACATAGGAAGTTCCATTCAAATGTGAGGAAAAACTTTACAGTGAAGGTAAAGCACTGGAACAGGCTGCCCAGGGAGGTTGTGGAGTCCCCCTTCTCTGGAGACCTTCAAGACACGCCTGGATGCTGTTCTGAGTCATGTGCTCTAGGCAATCCTGCTTTAGCAGGGTAGTTGGACTAGATGATCTCTAGAGATCCCTTCCAACTCTAACAATTCCATGATTCCAAGAGGTTCTCAGGCACTGTTTTCCAAGCAAGACTCAGGCTCTCTGGCTTTACAGGACACAGTCAAACAGGATGCATTAAAATATTGACTAACACTGTCCCAGCAGCATCAGCTAGAAGAAATATGATGTAGTACCTTACCTCATGCTCTAGTTGCAGCCTCCCAGACTCAACACAGCCTGACCATTTCTTTTATTTTGGCACACTAGGAAAAAGAGACTTTTAAATTCTAGTTAGCTTTATCATCTAACATTGTAGGAGAAATGCCAGAAAAAAACCTTTGTTATTATAGTACCCTACAGTACCACTTTGTTCCTTTAAAAAAAAAAATATTTTTTTTATCCCCTAAAAACGTAGCTGCTATTTTGATCTGACTATTTGTGACTTCTAGGAAAAAAGGCATAAAGAACTTACAAGCCTGTAACAGTCTCCAATCCTTAGCAAGGAAGAACAAAGTAGGACACTTATTGCTATGTTGCTCACATTCTTTTAGAATTGTTGCTGTTCTTGCCCAGTTTTCTTCAAATTGTAGACTTTTATGAATACACATAGCAAAGTAACAGTGGACTTTGTTTCTTGGATATTTTATTTTCTCTAGATTCTGACACACAAAACCCTCTGTGTTTCTGTGTACACAATTTGTCCTGAGAAGACTTTTATTTTTTTGCCTTTTTTTTCTAATCCAAGACAAGTGAATTTAGGTTGTTTTCAGCTGAATACTTGCAAGTCTATCTGGTTTCTCTGATACACTTCAATGAGATAGTTCTTTTAAATTCCAATATTTTAGGAAAAATGGGTTAATTTCCTAATCTTTCTTGTAATGCCCCATGCTTGGACAAGATGGCATTTTGGTTCCCTTAAGCTTTGTATTAATTTTTTTAAAGTATCTAGGGAAGGCATATTTTCTGTCCCTGATACTTTTTAATCTATAATGCTATTATGCTAAGAAGATTTTCTAATTGTAATGCTCCCTAGGTAGATCTCCTATTGCTGTTCTCACCATCACAGTAGATCTATAAAGGGACAGATAAAAATTAATATTTTCAAATGCATCACAGTAACTCAGGCATCTATAACTCCATTTACAGTCACTAAATAAGAGATTAAAATTTATTTCCTTTCAAAGTAATGTTGGAAGGATGAAATTTGTGGTGCCTAAATGAGCCCCCCAAAAATTGTAATTCATTCATTATTTTGAATGTACAGGAAAATGATATTCTGATGTGGCTCTACAAGCAGAAATCAAGGAAAACTTAAGGGATCTTTGGTGAATGGGTAACAAAACCAAAGATAAACAACATCAAAACTTTTGGCAACTGTCTGAGAATGAGCAGCATCAGATGTTTTTTTTTAATTAGTAAGTGTTTGCATATCGAAAATTTCTGTGGAAATTTTATGCTTATAACTACCACTGTCACATTCATTAATTTAGGAAGGCTTTGGCTTGGAGAAAAAAGTATAAATTCTAATACATCGCAGTATATGACACTATTTTAACTAAAATGGGAAGGTTGATAGTAATTAAATTGATTGGTTGTTATATTCAGCAAAGGGTAAACTAAAGACAAAACATACAGATGTATATTTCTAACACCATGCATGGCATAGAAAGAATTAATTTTAATCCTAGGTATTTTTACAATGGGATTTTGTACCCTGTAGTTAGACATATTTATTCTTATGAGCAGTTCTGAAGAATTCGGAATTGGAGTTCTTCCACAGACTTAAGTAAAGTCAGTGTTTATTGTAAAAGATCAAACTTGGGTTTTCCATCTGACTTTCTGATAAACTCAAAGGTTGCCTTCCTTTTCTGAAAAAAATGAAGAAATTAACTGTATTATTCACTAAATAAGAAGATATTCAACATTGAAAGAATAGTAAATAATCTCTGAGAGCATAATTTTTACCCTTAATCTAATTAATTATTTAAATACATACAAATGCACGCACACACAATTTACAATTAGTTTTTAATTCTCCTCATGGTAGCTTCACAGCAAGACACTATATGTTATTTTGCATTGCATTGAATACAATAGGACATTGAGTTATGTTTAAAATTAGAGATTTTTGTTATATTGGAAAACATATGCAGTGCTCTGGAAATAAAGGGACCAAGAGATAGCTAGAAAGTGAAAAATTAAAGATATGATATCAGCCTCCCTGAACCATGACAATTACGCAAACAACACATCTTGATGCTGTTTTTCTGCTGTTGAATACTTCTATTCTATTGTGGCACAAAAGCACAGGGGAATGTAAGAGGAACCATGAAAAGGAATCAAACCATGATAATTCCATTAAACACACTGATTTTAAGAAACAGAATTCCAGGCACATTTCATAATGCACAAGGAAATCAACCATTGAATACTTCAGGGGTATAAGATATGATGGACAACCATGTTAACCAGGATATACACGTACATAATTTCTAATGCTTAGGACCTTGTGGGATGGTTGACTGACAAATACCATTGCTTACAGTTCTGAATTTAGACAACCTCAGAATAGCTAAAAGGAAACAATTAACTACTTGGGGTTGTTTTGTGTTTTCTTTGGTTTTGTTTGGTTTGGTTTTAAATAATTACAAAACCAAACCAAAATTAAAAATGCCAAGAGGTTAATAAAGTGTTTCTCTAGTATTCCTCTTTTCATTCATCCATTCTGTATGGCTGTAAGTATGTACTCTGTGAAAACTAGCATATACATATAGGAAGCTACATCTTAGTGTTATCCAGAGTTTAATTTTCAACATAAAGTATAAAAATTAAAAGTGTACCATTTTCTGCCAGTGTTTTACCCATTTGTTGGCACAATTTTTTTGTTCTTAATAGATGAAGCTAGCTGTAACAACAACTTCTTTCTAATTCTTTAAATTATTTTCTCAATTTGCTCTTATAAAGGGATCTGTCTTGCAGTTTACACAGCATAAATATACTTTCCAAGACCTAGACGAGACTCAGATGAGTTGGTGATTTTTTGTTGTTCCTAGGAGTTTAGAGGCAGATGAGATTTGTTAATTACAGGTGCTCTGTTACTAGTAAACTTTCTGAAGTTCAGTATACTAAGAGCTACAGTAATGCAGCTATTAAAAGTTTGGTAAGAATAAAAGTACTTATTCCTTCAATAGAAATTCCTAATATTAAAAACATTCTGAAATTTTCTCAATGTATTACATCTGTTCTCTATTAAATATTTTGTATGTGTATCAGAAAAGCTTCAAAGGAAGCACAGAATCACAACTGATTGAAATAATAGTATATACAATACTTCTGCTATATGCTATTCAATAATAAAACTGACATCTTCAGAAATGAAAACTCTGTTCACTGAAGAAACCGAGGATAACCTTATTGGCTGTGATGAGCTGTATAGATAATCTTATTTTTTGTGAGGTTAAGATTTAATGCATAAACTTCACATTTCCCACTTGGCTTGTAATAAGACTTACTTTTCAGGATCTGTTTTTATTATAAAATAAATTAGTGCAAGTAATTATTTTGGGAGTAGGAATTTTTCATTGCACTGGTTTCATGAAAACAATATGTATTCTTGCTCCAGTATCTGAGTAGGTTTTTTCGTGATTTATAATTCATACAAGTTATCTGCAGAAAGATAAATTGATTTCTCTTTACCTGCTAGATGTTGTCATACAGGAAGATTACAATTTCCATAACTAGATTAGTAGTGAATGGCAGTGAGTCTTTTTTTTTATTAAATATATTAGCACTTCAGTGCAACAGGAATTAAAGAAAAGCCTAAGAAACCAATTCTTACACTGTTGTCAAACCAAACAAGAAAACATATTTTAAAGTTTACTTTTAGCAATGGCAGAGAGATTGATTCAAACTGTAATTAGTATTGGCTTGAAAAGAAACACTGGTATTGCTCTGTGCAGTTAAACAAATACAGTGCATGTCTATGTTACAAAAAGTGCAAATATTCTTTTTTTTCTTTCTATCCTTTTTTTTCCCTGATACAGAACTGACCTAAATTAATCCTCAGCAGAAGATGATAGGCACAAAGTCTCAGCTGATTGTTACAGTTATTTGCTGGGCACTTATTTTATTATGTGTTCTTCCTTAGGGATCAGGTGCAATGGTTCCGATGGGCAGGTTTGTTTGTCCAAGCTCCAGAACTCACACACAAGAAATAGTCATTAGCAGAGATCAGTTAGCCTTGGTCCCAGTACTTTCAAGATTTGTGCCTATTGCTTATTTACACCTGAGCAGAGTTCAAGAGTTTTCACAACAACCTTATTTCTTGGCATTTTGATATCAGAATTGACAGGAATGCTTGTGTAAGTAGCACTTACCTAGTGGCTACTCTCAATGTATTTAATAATTTATATGTGTAGAATATACCCTGAGTAAAAATTCATAATGAAAATAAGCATTCATGTAGGAAAAATGCAAATTCATGTGTTGATAATTTGTTTGAAGACTACAGGACCTTTGCAAATCCTAAAATTTTCCATAGCCATTGCATTTTTAAAACTAATGAAACAGCATGTGAAGTAGTATCATTTGTCTACTTATCATTATCAAATATTATGTAATTGGTTGGAAAGACAGAAAGGAAGGTGAGAGAGGCATGCTTTGGCAGGTAATATTAAAGTGCAGAATTACAATCCCTTATGTTCCATTAACAGTGAACATCCTGATTCATAATACAGTGTTAAGTGCCAATTATTATAAGCTCTCTGCTTATTAATTGACGAGTTAGTAAGCATTATAGCTTTTATAAAAATATGGAGATTAATTTGTATTGTCATAGTGATTCTTTCTGAGGACTGAATATGTGTTATGAAAAGCTATAACCTTTAAACAAATGTAGTTCTTAGTGATGTTTATTCAAATTCTCGTCACATTGCTGCAGTAAATACACACTAACATTTTGCCATGGGGGCAAAAATGAGCAAATACGGAGACAAAAATATCTTCAAAAGTATGGTGAGTTCCCATGGATAGACTTGTTCCTTCAGATTGCTGCTCTGAGTAGAATTACTAACATTTTTTCTCATCTTTCAGTTATGAGCTCAGGTTCCCACTTTGGCGAAGCAGTTTCAGTCTCACAAAACTTACCAGCCATTTAAAGGCTGAAGGTCAAATTACCCCTATACCTTTATCTATGTTCTGTAGTTCGTTTTTGAGATATAACACTTCTTTTTTCTGTTCCATTATATTTGTCTCTGAACATTCCAAATTTTTTTAAGTTTTATACTGTTACCTAAAATATATGAGGAAACATTCTCAAGATTTTCTCTGTGAGGAGTATCTGGTAAATTAAAAGCCTGTCAAATGCACCTCAGTGTCAGGGAATGTTAAGGAGGAGATCACCTTGAGCACCACCACACAGCACACACAGGACAACCAGGCAATCAGGCCCAGTCAGCTTAGGTTTATGAAAGGCAGGTCCTACTTGGTTAAATTGATCTCCTGTGACCTGCTTGGTTGATGAGTGAAAGGCAGTGGATGGTATTTATCTGGACTTTAATAAAGTCTTTGACCTTTTTTCCCAGAGCATTCTCATGGACTAACTTGCTGCTCATGGTCTGGACTGATGTACTCTTCACTGGGTAAAAAACTGGCTGGATGGCTGTCCCCAGAGAATGGTGGGGAATGGAGTTCAATCCAGTTGATGGCCAGATACAAGTGCTCTTTCTCCAGGGTGCAGTATTGGGGCCAATTCTGTTTAATGTCCGTATCGATCATCTGGATGAGGGGATCAAGTGCACCTTCAGTAAGTTTGCAGACAACAGCAAGTTGGATGTGAGTGTTGATCTGTTGGAGGGTAGGAGGGCTCTACAGAGGGATGTGGACAAGCTGGGCACTTCAACAAGGTCAAGTGTCAGGTCCCACACTTAGGTCACAACAACTCCTTGCAGCATTACAGGCTTGAGGAAAAGTGGTTGGAAAGCTGGCCAGCAGAAAGGGGCCTGGTGGTCAACAGCCAGATGAATATGAGCCAGCAGTGTGCTCAATAACATTCTGGCTTGTATCAAAAATAGTGTGGCCAGCAGGACTATGGAAGTGATTGCTCTCCCATAGTGAGCGTTGGTGAGACTGCATGTCTAATACTGTGTTCAGTTTTGTGCCCCTCACTGCGGGAGGGACATTGAGGTACTGGAGGGTGTTTAGAGAAGAGCAACAAAACTGGTGTCTGCTTATATTTAAGTGATTTTGGTTAGTTTGCTGATGCTTCTTTTCTTCTAACAAACTGCATGAATGTATACACTTCAGAAGGAATTTTGAAGCTCTCAGATACTCATCAAATTTTTGAAGTGCATTTATGATTTTATATCCACTGGCTTCTGTTCTTCTGTCTACACATCACCCAGAAAAAATGTCAGCTGTTGATGTAGGGGGCCTGAAATTATTATTGAGCTGAAAAAGATGGAACAAATATGTATGTGACTTTACAAATTATTGTTATTATTAACAATGCATTAAATATAGAGCATACTTACTACCACCATTCATTTTCACTCAAAATGTTTTTTTTTAATGGAAAAATGCAGATGAAAAGTCACAGAGGCAACTTCTGGTGTCTCTTGACATTTTGTGGAGTCAGGAGCAGGGTTTACCATGTACAAATTATCTAGTTAATTTTTTAGCTAGATAGCCAGTTTTGCATAAGAACATTGTGACTTTCCTTACTTCATCTGAGTGTTAGCTGCAAAGGATGTATTTATGACTAATTTTTGCTGTGTGGATACAAATTCATTAACAAAGCTTTGATCTGCATATAACAGTTTTCCTAGCCAGTGGCCATGGTAAGTTTTTAAGTCACAAAAATGTAATTAATCACTGTTCTGCTACATAGCGTAAAAATTCATCTGTTGATGCTAGTATTTTATTTTAAACCCAAGTTCATTTTACTCCATACAGATCATGGATGAAGCTGCACAAAACACAGAGGCTAAGACTTCAAGCATATGCCCTGCAGCTATAAAACTTAGTCCCTGAGGTTATTAGAAACTCTTTTAGTAGATGTAAAACAAAGGTGAAAATTCATCAGCTAAGATTAGCTTTCTCTTGTTAACTAACAGCTATTATGCATAGCACTTTGAGATTCATTCTCCAATGTGTTACTGTACATAAAATAAAGGTTGATTGAGTGATTGATGGATAACAAGACTAAGCTCAAGGAGAGTAAAGTTTTCCCTGGAGAAGTTTGAAAGTGTTTAATGCTTTATTTCATATCAAGAAATTCTAAAATGGGAAAATTGGAGAAGAGTGTTTGTAAAGAAAGAAAAAAAGAACAAAATATGAATTCACAAAATCTTATAACTTTTAATGAAAAAACATTAAAATGTACCAAATGTTCTAAACAATCAATACAGTTAAAATATTGTGGTGAGAAAAACTTCTCTAATTTCTTTGAGTAAGAGATTTTTGCTGATCACACAGAAATTGTTAGCAGTACAATATTTCTAATATGCTTTCAAATATCTCTCTTCTGGTTTGAGAACAATACTTTCCTTCTCCATTTCCCTCATATCTCTCTATTGATAGTACTTGAACCGTGATCTTTAAGTGAGAGACTAAAATGCTAGAAGAAGTTTTGTACAATCTGTTTTAAAATAATGTTATGGATTTGATTAGAAAGTTTATTTTAATTACCTTTTAGTCAGATGCTGATTTATAGTCACAATGGTTTTGTAGCCCATAGAAATCTATCATTGTATTAGAAATGGTGCTGCAAACTGAATTGTTATTATTCTTTTTTTAAATACCTGTGTCTTAGTTGTTAATCAAAATTAATTGTTATAAACTTTAACCTGCAAAAATGCTTTACATATTTTTTCTAATAAACAGTGTGTCAATCTAAGAAGTTAATAGTTCCAGTCAGCATAGAAACTAAACTTCTCATTAATGAATTTAATCTAATAACCACATCTGTGATGTAAAGAAGAATTTTAGATGAGAAAAAAAAAAGTACAGATCAACATATCATTTTCCACAAATCACAGAGTGATTCATCTGAGATATATTAGAAGTGAATGGAGGTCTGCAAGACAAAGAGTTGAATGCTATAGTTTAAATCTAGCAGTTTAGGTCATTTTTAAGAAAAAAATATACGGTAATTTGGGAGGAGAAACTCAAACTAAGGCCCTAAAATTAACTCAGAACACACTAGGAAAAGCAATTTACTTTTCTGCAAGCAATCATACGTGTCTTCCTAATTTCAACACTCTCTATCTAAGTAAGAAAGCATAAAATCTTGCTTCCCTCCCATAAGAGTAAATAATGACAAGTAGTTCTTTGGAAAAAAAAAAA
>VXBJ01005934.1:617049-627579 GCA_013400055.1 Nycticryphes semicollaris | reverse complement strand
AAAAAAAAAAAAAAAGACATGAAAACATGAAAGCTGAATTTTTTTATGCCCTAAATTCATGGATACAAATTTGTATTATACAGACTGAACTTTTTGTATTTTTCATAGGCAAAAATGTAATGTATTTGAAATAGAATCAGGAATGTGCTAATTTACCAGCTATGAGTCTCAAGAAACTGAGTTATTATTGCAAAGATCAAAGCAGATTAAAATAGGTCACATATAATTTAAATACAGAGGTATGAAAAGATCAAGAATAGGAAAAGTTCAGGAACCAAGAAGACAAGAAATTGAAACAGATACAAATCAAAACTGATGATTAATAAGGTGCCCGATATGTAAATGCACTAAAGTGCATTTTAAGTTCTTCAGGGTGGAATAATGGTTCCTCTGATGTTAGAATATTTCCATTAATTTTCTGTTGGCTTCAAGTTCATCAGTGTTTGAATATGACTTTTCTGCCATGGGTTTAATCCTGTGATGTACTAGAAGTAAACTATTTAGAGTAAAAGTACTAAATACAGTGGTTTAGTTTGAAGGTGGTGGTAGAAATAGTTTCTTATTTTTTGTACATCTACGGTTTTCTGTTCATAATCTGAGATTTAACAACATGTTATGAATTTAAAAATTATCTTGAAGGAGGGGAGTACCTTAGCAGGTGAAACATAGAGACTGATTTCTGAGAAGTAAAAACAGTTTGCATACAGAATTCTTCTCAAGAGTGACTAAAACAAAGGTATGGTTAAACTGAATAAGAGAGAAAGGAGAAAAGTGCATGTGGGAAATACATTAGCAAATAAAACCTAGACCAAAGCACTCAGGAAAAACGAGAAAAATTTAGGAAGTCCTCACCTTGAAATCAAAGCACTAGAAAGCAGGATTTATGGGCTTTGGAAAATGCGTGGTGGTGGAGAGAGTCAAAGTATACCCGGATGCATTCCTGTGTAGCCTAGGTGATCCTGCTTTGGCAGGGGCTTGGGCTAGATGATCTCCAGAGGTCCCTTCCAACCCCTACAATTCTGTGATTCTGTGAGATGGAAAGATAATTGATGTTTTCTTTTAAAAGTGTTCATCCGGGGGTCCTATGTGTTGTGTAAGAATGTGCACACTTTTAAAAATCATAATATTATGAATATACAATAGGGGAGTTTTAAGAGCATCCATTAAAAAGCATTGCTTTTAACATTTACTAAAATTTGAAACTTTTTTCTGGCCTACCATATTCCCCATTACTTCACTATAGTCTGTTTAGACAGGAGGTAAACAGTCTTTGACTTCTTTGGATAATACAAGAAAGAGGATGCAACTAAGAGGTTTGGACAGATAATGTTTTAGAAATAATTTATTTTAAAATGCTTGGCAGGTTATTTTATTATTATAAAATTATTCACAACAGAATTCAATGTTTACCAATGAGCTACTTATATGAAGTGAATCAAGAAATTGTGTGAGTAGCTGAATATCATTCAAGCTACAAACTGATTATGAACACCTTCATTTAACTATTCAGTCACTGTAGCTCTTGATGGTCACTTATATCACAATATTATTTCCTTTTCTAACTGAATATCTCACAAACCAATTTACAAGATGTTGTGAAAGTACTTCCTTTACTAAGATCATGTAAGGATATTAATAAGCAAAGTAATTTTTGTTTTAAGGCTTGATAGTTCTGATAAAGCACTAGATATGTAACTAAGGCTGAGAAAATATGCTAATTGTCCCTAGAGACTTGTTTGTCATTGAAAATTCACATAAACCTAAGTGTTTACAAACATCCTCCTATGCTGCAGTCAGTCTTACAGACAGAATGGCAACAGGCATCTTGAGGTATGGGACAAGCCAAGAGACCAGAGATGACGGATGAGTCTGAATAGCTGAGGTGACAGGGTGCATTAGTGTTTGTCAGATGTGACTATGAGTCAGCAGAAAACCTTAAACCACCATATGGACATCTAAACCATCATCACAGTAACTGTAGGTAAGACTGAAGGCTCACAACATCAGGACTCTAAATGAATGCCTGAGGCATAAAGAAATTAAGAAACGAAAACTCTTCAAAGTAAATAAATAAATAAATAAATAATCTGAAGTCTTTAATTTTATAGCATTAATGATACAATAGTACATATTTTTTCATTTAATATTTATGAAAACATTCAGTTGAAAAATACAGCTGGAATGCTAGATTTTTCTTTTGGATCCTTACTGACAGGACAATTAATTCAAAAACTCTGCACACAAGCCTAGAATGATGCCAAAAGCCATCAATGGAACTACTCTTTCATTATATTTCCTATTATTTAAATGTATGTATGGTAGTAAATGAAAGAGCAAAAATTACAACTCCATCCCTAAACAATACAATCTGCTGCCTTCCTGTGGTTCTTTCTGTGTCTAACACTTAGACACAGAAATGTGACCATCAGCAATGAAGCACACAATACAGCCAGTAGTTACTCTTGCCTATGAACAGCTGAGGTAGGGAAGGGATATATTTAGGTAGGTAGACAAGATATTTCTACTGGGACATGATGATGGATTTTTCTCCTAATCTCATCATCAACTAACAGTTTCTTTTGGGACACATGTATTCTTTACTGGTAAAAATAAGGATGCTACAGTATCATAAAATCATAAAATGGTTTGTGTTGAAAGTGACCTTAAAGATCATCTATATCCAGCCCCCCCGTAACAGGTTGCCCAGGGATGTGATTGAGTAACCAACCCTGGAGGTAGATGTGGTGTTTAGGGACATGGTTTAGAGGTGGCTTTGGCAGTGTTAGGTTAATGGTTGGATTTGATGAACTTAAAAGTCTTGTCCAACGTAAATGATTCTATGATTCAGCTATTGTGTTTTGGGGTTTTTTTTCTATGAAAAGAATTTTGAATCAGATCTCAATACCATGGAGTTTAGAAAGTAAATTAAACATAAAATCTATTGTCTATCCAAAGAGATTAAAAAGAAGAAAAAGAAAATCAAGTTATATTTAGTTCAGCTCTGTATTCTATTGCATAATGCTAGTTATTAGACTGAGGTTGGATTTTTTTAAGAATTATTTTCAGTATATGCAGATTTATATTACATGTTTTGTATCTGGTTTACTCCTTGTGTCTTCTCAGTATAAGTATTTGTGTTCTCAGTGGCAAATTCCTGAATAACAGGAAATGTAGGCTTGAGAAAAATACTAATTCTCATTTATTAATTGTAGTACAGATTGATAACTGCTTTCACAAAAAGCTACTATAGTATCTTTGTACATGTTATCCTAGAGAAAATCTGTGTAATTGTGCAGCCTGAAAGGACAAGAGAATGAAATTCAACTTTATAAATAAGCTGTGTAAATGGGAATACATTTCTGGAACGGGAAACTTCAAATATGACTCGTAATCTTGAAAAAAAACATCAGCTGTATAGGTTTTACTATATTTCACAGAGAAATAGACTCAAATGTCATTCAATAGACTCTTACATTTCCCTCCCTTATTGAATTTTAAATATAACTGTACAGNAATTTATATAAACATATTTATATCTCACTGTGCAAACAATTGCTGGAAAAACATAGCTTCCATATTAAAAGATCCAGGGACCTTTGCAAAATTACAAGTCTTTCACAAAGAAAAAACCCCAACATGCAAAATGCATTTAGGTAAATTGCCAAATAATAATATTCAAGTAAAGACCAGATTCATTACTGCACTACTGCAACTATTACCTAAAGGCTAATTTAGAAAGTTTTAAATGTTCAGAGTCTGCTGATGCTGTTACATGTCATTTATGTCTCTGCATTGTATAAAGACAAAACATGTCCTATATATAGTTACTAAGGCACACTTTTTAAATGTTCATCACACCAATAGTATAGATTTCTAAATATGATCTAATTCCAGCAACAAGTTGACACATCTATAACACAATTAGTCTCTCCTATTTTTAGTATACATTAGGACAAGACAAACTGCATACTGTAAGTGCTTGTTTTACTCCACTGCCCCCAAAGGAGTCTGTTTAGGTCATGCAGATACCTGTTCTGTGATACCTGAGCTCAACCAGAGCATTACTGATGAGGTAATACAATACTCAGTGCCTAAGTGCCTTGATCCAGATCTTAGCCTCTAGTTAGCTGACACTGTCAGCACTGTCCAGCAGGTTGAGACACAAAATTCTGTTGCCTGAGGAACCTTTTTGCATCTTTCTTGATACAATTCCATTAATTTGATGGTTCTAGACTTTTCTGGTTTGGGTAAAATAAGTAATCAAGAAACGACTGAAAGGTGAAAGGGAGTAATTTCTATCTTTTTTCTGTAATTGCCGAATCACTTGTCTCTGTCTTTTCATCATTCTTTGGCTGAAATTAAAAGGAGACAACTAAGCAACTTTGTGCAGCTGAAGGCAGGTTATTGTTTCTAGCTTTGACTCTATTGGAATGTAATGCTTTAGCACTCTGGGAACCGGGTTATAGAAAAATATATTAAAATTGTTGAAAACTTGGACAATAGTAAAGAATGCTGACTTTTTGCCAGTTTAGATCCTTGCAAGTTTTAGGAAGGTATGGATAATCATTTGGACGCTGAAGCTTGTTCATTTATTTCTAGAGCTTTTCCCTGAGGTGAGTGTGATAAATATGGGAAATTTGTTTTCTCCACTTGACCGGAGCAACTGTTTTGAGTTTTAGTTTTGTTTTACAAACTGACCCATCCACACAATCTGTGTGATACATCTGGTGAAGGCATAGTTATTGTAATGACTCAGAAGAAAGAGAACCAACACAGAAGGTGTTGCAATTAGTGCAGATAGTTTTTATCCCATCTTTTGATCTTTTGCAGTATGACCAATAAGATGGACAAACAAAGCATGATAGAGTACATTAGCAGCTCCTGATCTGGCAAGGTTCTGATGGCTTCTGAGACATTTAAAGCTGCTTGAGTGCACATGCATTATTTAAATGTACACTATCACATTTCTATAAATGAGTGTAAATAATGAGGATTTTTTCATGGATATTAATTCTTGATTAATATTGGAAACTGAAATATCTGAAAATGGGTAGCAATGGAGAAAAAATCATGACACAGAGATGCCATGCCATGTCAGTTATTGTTTGGCTATTTCATCATATGCTCTTCTTAAGGAGTACCACAAATAAACTAAATTACTATGATCTGCTATAGTAGTTAAACTTGACAAGTGAGTATCCTAAGCTGCTGGTTTGGGGTTTGGATTTTTAGTGGGGGTGGGAGGGAAGGGCATAGCTGTAATATACAACTTATTCTATAAAACAAAATCTAGAATTCCAGTTCTGAAGAATTCACACATGTTAATGCAGAACTTTTTTTTCCTTTGGAATTAAAGAAATACAGAAATCTTCATTCCTTAAACAGATGGAGTGCTGTTTGAATGTCTTTGAGGAAGGTGCACCTTAGTCAAATGAGTATTATTGTGTCTAGAGTGCTCAGTGGGTCCTTTTCTGGCATAAAAGTCTATGAAATTATGAATTAATAAAATTAATAATATGCCTATAATATCCTAGGCATAAAACAGAGAAGATGAAAATTAAGTCATTAATATAATTAATATGCTAACAATTTCGAAAGGAGGGAAGGTTATTCTCAGCCTGGACTACTGTTATTTCTACTTAATTGCACATCGACTGCATTAACTAAAAGATCAACAAGTATGATTTCTGTGGAGTGAAATACAGTGCAAATCTTATCACTAGTGAGCTTTTCTTTTCCACAAGACACTTGCAGGTCCAATTTTTCTTTTAAAATATGATCTGTATATACTTCCTCTTTCTAATCAGTAAGTCAGTAGTCAGAAAATTCACCCACAAGTTCTTTATGCAAAGTAGGAGGGGTGATTTTATAACCTGTATGTTTTGGATGCTAACTTGGTGGAATATACCTCAGTCCATACTTTCCCAGCACTTCCTACTTGGATGAGATGATTCTTGTGTGGATCAGACATTAACTTCATCACAGATGCTTTAACATATTTAAAATTCTAGTTCTCACTGGATTTGCAAAAATGTTTGACTTTGAGCAAAAATCTCTGAGGAATATCACCAAGTTATCTTTTTGGTACAAGAGAGTAAAATAGGTATAAAAGACATGTAGGAAATCAAGAAACCCTCATACAAATATCTAAGAAACAGTAAGACAAAGATGAAAGAGCAGAACAAGAACCAGAAAAGTAATGAGAAAAGTTGGAGAAAATTAAGTTCTCTATATATGATAGGATATAGAAAGGATGAAGGAGTTGAAAAGAGAGGAAATAAATGTAAACAAGGACAAGACAGAAGCATAAACACAGGGAGAAATGATGCCTGACTTTGATCCTGCTACAGAGTGTAACATTTATTGCACAGCTATATCATGTTATAGTTTAGTTATATTTTGTCATGATAGGCAACAATAAGGTGGTACTCCATGTGCCAGAGAATAGGATATTATTTCAAATGCATAATTATTTTCCAGTCATTATTCACAATAAATGTGATCTATGGTTACTACACTGATCTTATAATAAACATTGGTGATTTGTAGCCAAATGATGTCAGCTAAGATGCAGACCCATTAAAGGTTCATAGACTTCCACTGTCATTCATGGTTTACAGTATTTTCTTTCTCTTTTTGTCCCCCAGATTATTTTTTTTCAGGGGCAGAAGGAGATTGAGGTTTACTGTTGAAGTATATGTGCAAAAAAAAAAAAATTACTCATGGCACAAGAAAACGAGGCCATCTGTTCATTTTCAGCAGGGACACAGTGCAAGCATTTGATTTAGTTCCACCACTGGACTTAAAATCAAAGAACAGAATATTCTCTTGATGCATGCAGTCATTTCTTGTAAACATGTTTCTAAGTGTTCCAATTATTACTGTCTGGTTTTCCTTGGCGGCATGTCCTAGGCACTAGGGTATAAACTGCTCTGCATCCCATCTGAATTCTGAATTCAGTCTTCACATATGTTGAGGGGCTTCTTTTTCCCTGAGGCAGAGAATTCAGGTTCTTTTTGAGTCAGATTATATTAATCATTGAACCCCAAAATGCTTCATCTTCTACATTCATTACCCCAACATGGGAGACATTATTAATTGTTTCACAGGCTATTTACAGTTCTCTCAGAGTCAGGATGAATTCTAGTCAGAAGGATTAGAAATGCTGATTTCTATTCAGAATTAGAAATTCTGGATTCAGCAGAAAACAAGACATTTCACTGATAAATAAATGTTGATAAAAACAGAAGAGCACTTGTATACAGAATAATAAAGCATAAGTATATGAGTTACCACTTAAAGTAAACTTTATAGTAATGGTGAATACACAGTGTTATGACTAAGAAAATGCAAACAAAGAAGAAAACATAACCCAAAACCAGATGCTGAAAACCCATAAAACTGAAAAAGGATTATGGGGAAGTGGTTTGGCCAAACAACTCATGAATATTTTTCATTTTTATTTTTAAAGAGTCACCAGCTGTCTCTGGAAAAAGCTAGCCAAAATTCATTAGTTTAACAAAATGTATTTATAAGTAATATTTTCATAATATTTTATTTGCAGATGATTGTTTGAAAGACAGCTTTAATACTCCTGCTACAAACTCTCTATGAAACCAAGATATATTCAGCTCACAACTTTCTGTCACATGAATAACAGGAATTTTTTACAGTTCTAGAAAGTGTTCGTCTTTTTTGTAATGTGTAACATTACAAGATTAGTTTCACATAGCAATCATGAATTCCTCAAAACAGCTAGGAGATTTTCACATTTAAGATCCATTTTCCTAAACTAGTCAGTACTGTACAGTAATATTTCCTTTGTTCCTAGTGCCCAATCTCTACTTTGCAAGTATATGGTAAGAGAATGCCAAAAAGCCTTGAAATATACATCAAGGGTACAGAGTTGCTGAGCCTGGACAGGAAAATAAGGTTTTAATATATACTGCTATTGTGGGAGAAATGAACTGCTGATCTGATGCACCTTAGCATGTGTCTAACCACCACAAAGGGGAAAGGTAATGACTGAAGTCACATGCCTTGATGTGACATTTGCTAATACAAATGCATTTGGTATTGCATAGATATGGATTAACTGAAATATTCATTAAACTTAAATTTTAGATTGTGGGAATGGTTATTTCTGATTGGTTTTGAGGACCTGATTCCCCAAAGGATCATTCTCAGCATGAGGATGTGATAACCAAGGAAACAGCAATCAGTTATCTACAGGCTGAGGAACAAACCCAGCAAAAGTAAGTCTGCAAAACTGGGGAAGTAAAGAACAGAATAAAATGACTACTATTCTGAGGGGATAAAAGGCTACTCAAAAGACTATTAAACTTTTGCTACATGGAGGACCAACACTGGAATTATCAGTGATTGAGAGTGAACTGCTGTGGAGACAATCACCTTCTCCAAGTCACCTTGACACTCCAGCAGGATTCTGCTAGCTCCCCTGTAACATGGATATGAATCCTAAGGACCAAGACAAGGGTCTTGTTACCTTAAGCATGTTGGGAGAACTCTGGGGTTTGAGACTGGGTGCACCCACCATACTCATAACACTGTTCCGCTAATATTTTAATGAAAGAATGATCTTGTAGCAGTTATCCACTACCATTGACATAATCTAATTCAGATTGCCATGATTATACTTTTTGCTGCCATTCTCATCATTATCTTATATCCATGAATTCATGATTGCCAGTTATTATTCGTTGTTTTGTCCCATAGTTGAATGTTGTTGAACTGTAGTTGTAGTTAGTATTGCTATTCTTACATGCTAGAATTCACATAAGCTTCCAATCAACAAAGGCTATCATACGTACCTCCTCACATCATTAATTTCTTTCCTTGCTGGATAAAACCTCTGTATGCTGCTGAAAACTATCCTGCTAACAGCTTGCCCATTAAATTTCACTTCCTCCCCTCACAGTTCTTCATTCAGCCTGACTCCCTTGTTGCCTTCTGACCTTCACTTGTGTCTTTCCATTAGTGCTCAAATGCTTTTTAATAAAAATCTTTTTTTCTGGGCTCTGCATCTAATCTTGTTTCTTCTTTACCACCATATTAACCCTTTTATTTTGCATAGACAGCTTAAGGCTTGCAACAATGCTATGGTTTCTTACCAGAACACGCACATTTCTCTAGCCTTTCCAGACACCTCTAATTTCCCATCATTTCTAATCACGGATTCCTGAAGCACCCTCCTGAAGTTATATACCCGAATCCTGCTGACATTTTTTTCACATTAAGAGTCAGTTTACACCATGTTAAGTGTTTTCCTTGAAACTGGACATCCTATGCCCCTCCTAATGTCTGTCTAGTCATCTAGCGCCAAGGTACCTTTTATCTTGGTTGAATTCAACTAGGACAGTTTGCACTCTCCTCTCTTCTATCCACTTTCTCTTGCTGCCTGGGCACAGATAAAGAGTCATTGACTGGTTGTTCTGGAGGAACAATCCTTTTGCCATTGCTTATAATTCTTGGACATAGACCTACCATGATGCATGGATATTGCTGAGACCTGGCCAGAACATGCTCAATGCAGATGGAGTTGTTTAGGGAATGGAGCTGTGAAATTCTGCTTTTCAATTGAATATGTATGAATTGAAAATGTTTTTAAGATGTCTAATTTGGCTAAACTCTGTGTTTTTTTCACAAACATGCCAAAAATCCATGTTTTCTGACAAATTTTATATCCAAAATTCAAAGAAGAGCTTCAAGAAGCTTCTAGGTTTCTTTAACGTGGATAAAGCCACAGATATATACCTTCAGCCTCTTTCAGAGAAATGCCTAGACTATTTGGGCTTGATTTTTTTAATATATTTTCTTTTAAACCAGGCATACATAATGTTTAGAAGATGAGCATTCAGATGATTACAGTTTAGCTAATTTTAGTTAAGTAAAAAGACAGGTAGAAAAAGGGTGCTATTCTTGGAAACATTAGGAAAGCTAATAGTAAAGCTATCACCCCTACTTGCTGTAATTAGTACAGTTTTGCATTACTTTGACTGTTGTTAAAATAGTTCTGTGTTTTAATAAAATCCCATTTAAATAAATTGCACAACATCTTTCTTTTCTCTTGTAACATTTTATTTAAAAGTATACAGGTCTTAGTTTTATCTGAATTTCTAAAGGATGTGATGATATTTCCATATAATATAGTTTGTCCATAAGGACCGATGAAGACAGGACATTTAATCAGTGTCAGTTTGTAGTGAACTGTTCTTTTCTTGGTTAACACCAAACTGATTGGTCTGCATATTACAAACACAATGATTTACTTTCCAAGCAAGAAGTAGGATCATGTTTTACCAAAATGACAACTGAGTTTGAAAGACAGAAATTACTTTAGAGATTTATAGCAGTGTCCTGACATCTAATGTTCTTTAAGGGAACCCAAGATCACAGAATCACAGAATCACAGAATCACAGAATCTTAGTGGTTGGAAGGGACCTTTGAGATCATCGAGTCCAACCACATGAAAAAAAACAAAAAAAACCAAACAAACAAACAAACAAAAA
>VXBJ01005934.1:546727-616781 GCA_013400055.1 Nycticryphes semicollaris | reverse complement strand
CAAGCCAGGATGCTGTTGGCCTTCTTGGCCACCTGGGCACACTGCTGGCTCATGTTTAGCCGGCTGTCCACTAACACTCCCAGGTCCTTTTCTGCCAGGCAGCTTTCCAGCCACTCTGCCCCAGATGTTTGTATAAGGATAAGGGTATTAATCTAATCCCATTTTGCTGCTGAAAATACAGTTTGGGTAAACTGATTTTTAGTGAAACACCACTATACTTCTCTCTGGAGAGGTTATTAGTAATTTCCCTTCTTATACAGGCTTTTTTTTTTTTTTCTTGGGGTGGGGGTATTGTTTGTTGTTTGGGTTTGGGGTTTTTTTTACAGAAATTTTGTTATAGAGGATAACTACCATATTACACCCCAGAGACATGTGCATTGAAGTAGTGAATGACCACTTTATAAAACAAAAAGTTCTACCGAAAGACCAAAAAATGAAAGGCAAAGAATATAATGAAAATGGAAGCTGCTTGCATGAAAATGAAATGAAAAAAGGGGCCTTACAGATACACTAAACTTCTGTGGTATATATCTACAGAAAGACAAGAAGATTTATTCAAGCAACAATAGGTCATTTGTGGCATGACGTTTTAAGGTATCTTCTTGGTACTCCTCAGCCAGTGTCCAAAAGTCATTTGCAGACATGATTGAACTGATGTTGGCTAATGCTAAAGGCAATTGTTAACTCTTCAACTCTCTATGAATGAAGTTTGGGTATGAATATCTTTCATTTTATTTTTAGGAAAAAAACACTTTATGAGAACAAAACAAAATATAATCATCTTTGATGAACATAGCAATATCATCTGTGCACTTTGATGTTAGCATTACTATTTGCCCATTATTTCGTTATCAGGGTCTAAATTATCAATGAACTTCTAAAACTTACCATGGGGACTAGCAGGAAAGGAAATCATCAGTATCTGTTTATGTCTATGTATATGTATTTGCATGAATCAAGAAATCATGCTAAGGTAAAAACTCAAATACTTTTCACATGGAAATAGTCATTCACACAGTTTTATGCATCAAAATTTATCTCAAATATTACTCATTTGCACCTGATCCAGTTTGGAATGGTCTTACAGTCTGGCAAAGTTTCAAATAAATTCAACTGAAGTTGTATACATTTGGAAGAATTTTGCTATTTGTTTTATGTTTAAATATTTTTATGCTAAAATATTCCAAAAGTGCTTGTATTTTAAAATAATTCATATGTCTTTTGGAAGCTGATGATTGTTGTGATCTTCATCTGAATTATTGGCTGATAATTCCATGTGTCTGCTGCTGTGTGCATGTTCACTAATGGAAATCAGTATTTCATCTGTTCAAAGCTATCAAAAATGTAAACTTTAATACTGTTTCTAAGCAATTAGCTGAGAATCTCTTAGTAGATAACATCCATAAAATATAATCATGACACAGAGAAGTAACGCCCTGAAAATGAATAATTTCTAAGATTTATTGGTAAGCAGAATCCCAGCTGTTTTAATGTGGTGGAAGTACACTGAATTTTTAGCAACTCCCAACTAAGCATCTGAGCTGTAAATGTAAACAGAACCAGGAGCTGAAAACAGTTTGCAGCAGAATAGATGTACTTGCAATTCACAAGCATACTTCACTAGAAGTGGAAATTTAACTTGAAAGCACCTTAACTTTGATGAAGGGGAAGGAGTAGAGGAGAATGTTTTTGCTGAGAATTTAGATACTTTGCTCATTTCCTGCATTTTCCCATATATACTATCTTGATGTTTTGAGTTAGCACAGTGAAGGCTCCCAACTAATGCACCCCTAATGTGTGCAAAATTTCCATTAACTTTCTTACATACAGTTAATATTTTTAGTAACTATGAGTTTGTCAGAAAATTATGAAAGTGAAGAAATGGTTCCCGTGTTACCACACAGAAGGTGTTCTTGCCCAGTCTTCCCCCTTTGACATTTGGTTCTGTCTCATTTCTGACAGAACCAACTATTGCTGAGCAGGACAGTTTTTTAGATCTGCACCTACTGTATCTCTTTATGAGCATTCTCTAGAGAAGCAGTGCTATTAACAGAAAAGGAACAGTCTCTACCAATCTTCTAGTTACAGACAAAAAATTATGTGGAACATCATGGCAGGGATATTAATCTCCATTTTATTTGTGTGACCAGTCAATGAATCCCTACAATGGAAGAAGGCTCAGGGAAGATGTCACTGAGCAGTTGCCATCATGGGCAAAGATGACTCGACTTGGAGAAAGATCAATTAAATTTTTTGCCAACAGAAATAATGTTAAGACGGTGAGAAACAAAGACAAAACTGAAGATATCTTCCCTCCATTGCTTCTTCCTCCCAGATTCAATTTTATTCCTTAGTTCCTGACTCTTCTACCTCCTCCTCTTGAGTGGCATGGGGGTGGGGAATGTAATCAGTTCATGACACTATCTCTACTGCTCCACCTTCCTTACACTTTTACCTGCTCCAGCATGAGGTCCCTTATGAAGGATACAGTCCTATATGAACTGCTTCAATGTGGGTCCTTCCAGTGGACTGCAGCTCAAGAACTGCTCCAGCATGGGTCCTCTCCATGGAGTACAGTCCATCAGGAACCCACTACAGCATGGATCCCCCATGGTCTGCAAGTCCTGCCAGCAGCCCATTCCTGCAGCTTCCTCAAGGGCTGCAGGATGGATATCTGCTCTAGCATGGTCCTCCATGGGCTGCATGGAAGACAACCTCCCAGATAAACATAGAGTCTTCTCCACAGCCCTGTGTCTTCTCTATGGGCTACAGGAGAAGCTGCTCTGGCACCTGGAGCACCTCCCCCAACTCCTTCTTCACTGACTTTGGTGTCTGCAGGGTTATTTCTCTCGTATTTTTTCTCACTCTTCGCTCTCTCAACTGCTGTACAGCAGTTCTGACTCTTTCTTAAATAAGTTATCACAAAGCACCACCAGTTTGCCCAGTGGGCTCAGATGTGTCTTGTGGTGGGCCCATTGGAGACATCTGGAACTGACCTTTTCCAGCAGGAGGCAGCTCCAGTTTCTCCTCCCAGCTGACCACTACCAAACACATAAACTCAACACCGTATCAAGAATGATGTGCTCATGAATTTCAGAAAAGAACATAGTGATCACAGCTATTACAAAGGAAGCACAATATAGAGGGGGACCAGAGAGTAGCCTTTGCTTTAGATAAATAGCCGTACTGGTTGACTGTATCAAGCAGTTACATAAATGCCTTCCCTAAAATTGAAAGTATCTTTCCCAGCCAGCTGGATCTGCATGGGAAAGTGGATAGATTTTTCATAAAAATTGAAAAACCAATAAAATGAAGTTTAAAGAGAGCAATGGACTTGAGCAGGCTTTAACTCAACTTATGCCTTCCTGGACACCCAGCACTGTGATGAAAGCTTACAGAGATGGTAGGAACCATGTCTGTATTGTGATTCAATTGTACATTGCAACCTTTATATTTTGTTTCAGTTGTGATTGCATTATACTGCCATATCATTCTGCAAAATTGAAGTCCCTTGTAATGTCAAATATTCACAAATAAGTAAATTTGATATTAAACATTAAACTCTCTTTGTATGGAATATCTAAAAGCTGGACAGATCATACTCGAGTCTGACAATTTATAATAATTTATCAATATTAACAGGACAACCAATGTGAAAAAAACCCTACAAAGCTAAAACACTGTTTCTAACAATAACAATGGGAAAAAAATACAAAATCCAATTATTGTGTTTGGACTAATTGGAAAAGGGAGAAAAACAGAGTAATTACTACTCTATAAATACTCTGGCTTGTTGATTGTAAAAAAATCCCACTACATAACGCTTGAAAGTTTGAATTTTAACTCAGTTTACGGGGATAAATAATTCCATTTATGTCCAGATATTTGATCAGCCTACAGAGGTATTAGTTAGGATGATGATCCATGCCTTCAGATCATTGGACTGCATTATTCCTATGTCTGCGTGTGGCACAGATAGTTTTTTTTGGAAATCAGTGGGAAGAAAATATTTACTGATTTCATACCTTTTAGTTTATTTCTTATAGCTATCAGTGGCAGATATTTTTAAATACTTGTGTTTATCTGAAAATGTTTAGGTTACTGTTAATAATATCTAACAATTTGCTTTCCACTGTTTTCTGTAAGTCAGACTTGCAGGGTGGACTGGAAATTCCTTACTTGATAAAGCAAGATGGCACTGCTTGAAACCTTTATTTTGAAACAACATCTTGTTCATCATTTAGTGTTTGGCTTTGTTAAGTTGTGTCACATCAGATTAAAAGCAAGTACCAAAAAATGAATAGTGAAATCTACACTCTGCCAAACAGCCAATATATGATGTCAGTCATTTTCAGAACAACCTGTGAGTCTTGGACACATCTCTCCTAATCATAGAACAATTTGGCCTGGAGTCTTATGAGAATTAACTCCTCCTTCATTCAGGTACACTATCAAATCCATAGATACTTTATGGGCTGTAAACAGCTGATGGATTAACTCCCTTGCACTTGAAAAATCCTACAGAAAGCCTCCCCTGCTTCTCATAGACCTTTCACAGATACCCTCTTTGCTTTTTAGTAATTCAAGGGAAAGTCTTTCTCATTGTACCTCTGTGATAAGACACAGTGTGTTGAGGGGAAGTCTAATTAGATTTGACATTTTAATTGAAGAATGATAAATGCCTTTCACCAAATTTTGTAGAAGTTGTTCACAGGTGACCGCTTACATAATAGATTTTATCCACAGCACCTCAAGATGTGCTTCAAAACCTCTTTTTGGCTTTGACTAAGAGAATGCAAAATAACTTTTTCTTCATTTTGCTACATAACACTGTTGTGAAAGGTATGTATTCTTTGTAATTATCTCATTTACTGATCAGACAGTTTTTTGTACTGTAAACACTGTATATTGGTACATTTGTAAACATCTATAAACTTCACATTTGGAAAATCTATCCATGTAGTATTTAAGAGTTAGTAGGAATATGATAGAAGAAATAATGAAATAGTTTATTTTCAATTGAAGGCAAATGTAGACTGCATATTCCTACTATACCTGTGTTTTAAATACCTCTATGTCTGGTTTCGTTCTGCCAAAAATAGGAGGCAGAACACTTCTATTCCTGATCAAAATGCCTTTAAGTCATTAAAACATATGTTCCCTAAACCTCTATGTACTCTCTGCATATAGTGAATAAAATTTTCATGGGTCAGCAGATCAACTATTGAGTAGCTTTGCTATATATTCTCCTACATGTCACAATTAGCATTTTCCAAATACACTTCTAATTCAAATATTTTGGGTTGGCTGGAACCTGTAGATTTGAATTGCATCAATTTTCTAGGTTTTTAAATAGGTCTCTTAGTCTGAACATGAAAGCTCAAAAATTAGTGGGTATCACTAATGAGTTAGTGGGTTAAATTAATTAATTACCAGAATGTCTGTGTTATTAAATTAAGGACGGGCTAAGGCTATCTATATAAATCTAGTCATGGACAGTTAGGGATATCATTAGTTTCTGATTTAAATGTGCTTGCATTCAGTTCTTAGCTTAAATCTCCTTTTATGAAATTCATCACAAAAGAAATAAATTAATTCTATTAGTTAAACATTAGAAGAAAAAGTTCATTGTAAAAGAAATCTATACTCAACAAAACATTTTCCAGTTCTGTTAAATGGTTAGAGTAGACCAACTACTGACCCCTCCCCCCAAAAAAAATAAATTATTGAGACTGACAATGGCAATTATCTTGGTTATCAGCGGTGAAGTATGAGACACATATTTGGAGGATAAGAAGGGCTATATATGAGCAACCACATGCATACCAATAGGTTTCTGAAATGTAGAATATTTGGGCACAACACAAAATGACAGATAAACTGTTTGAGGTAAATCATTTTGCTAAAACTGACATCCTGCTTAAATTAAATATAAATTATGGCAATGTTAAAACTTGCTGACAAAGCCAGAAACAAACAAAATGCTCAAGTCAAATTATCGTATCTTTAACAGCTATATCAAATGTGACAAAATTATAACAAAAGGTTTAGTCATCACCTTTTGTACATCCTTTCTTCTTTCATCCTTACTAATGGAAATGCAGTAGCAAAAGCCATGAAAAAAAACAAGCTAGAAACTTCTAGAATCCATATTTCTTCCTTAATAGCCCAGAATAGAAATGCAGTAAAAACTTAAGTCCTTAGGCTTAGACTCAAAAAGTATTGAGTAATCAAAACATACAACATAAAGGAATTACAAACATCAAAGCCAAGGATTTCAGAGGATGAAAACCTGTTCTTTGCTCGGGTGAAAGTATGGTGGTGACTGGTCTTTACCAGTAAAGCTTCTTGTGTGCCACATTGTGTATGGTTTTAGACTTTAAGTCCTGACAGAAATTGCTGCCTGCATTCCTCTAACCATTCTGAGGAAATCCCAGCACACCTGCGTGTGTTTGCATTTCCTTGCAGAACCCAAGCTAGTCTATGTTTAAATTACATCAAAACCACACTCAATAGCAGCATATTTGCTATAATTATTCTCTCAAGAAAAAACGTTGTGACAGGAACTATTGCTTTCTCACCATGCAACAGCTTTTCCTGTCATATTTCCAAGTTCTATGCTTCCTTGATCTGGGAGTAATCAGAACTTTTCATCTTACTTTGTCTTGCAATGTCTTTCATAAATGAATACTTTCAAGAGATACAGAAGTCTCTAGAACCCCCAGGTATCAGAGAATAATGAACATGAAAAACCTGCATAATGCACAGAGTGATAAACATCCTCCTCACTTTGACTTATTTGAATGAATTCCACAAATAAGGTGAAACCAAATCAACCTAATACCTAATCTAAACATTTATTTTAGGCACAGCCATGTCTAACTATCCATGACTAACTCTTCAGGTTTTTGGGAGGGGTGGGGGTGAGATGCAGGTAAGTTAAGGATTAGGATATTTCAAGTGGTTTTCTATCAAACCATAAACTACAATGAAACTTCAGGCAAGAATACATTTTTTACTAGAATAGGCTCTTCTAACCACAGATGGGTAACAGGAGAGGTGAGTAACATAGATGGATAATAGGAGATGCACTTCAATGGAAGGAGAATGCAGCTAACAGAAGCAGCCATTTGTACAGCAGTTTCTGGACTCTCTTTGAGATATTCCTAAACTCCTAGGAACATTGTTAGGGGTCTGGAAAACCTCTGAATAACTTGATCTCTGATTGGGGAGAGTCAAGTATTCTTTTAGCTGGTGTTAGGTAAGGAAGGGCCTGTATAAAAGCCAGAGTGCAGTGAAAAAACGGTGCATGATGGTGGCTGCTTAACCTTCCCTGGCACTGAAGTCAGACTGACAGACCTGTAATTCCCTGAATCCTCCTTGTGGCCCTTCTTGTAGATGGGCATCACATTAGCTAACCTCCAGTCAACTAGTACATCCTCAGTTAGCCAGGACTGCTGATAAATGATGGAAAGTGGCTTCAAGAGCACTTCTGCCAGCTCCCTCGGTACCCCTGAGTGGGTCCATTCTGACCCCATAGACTTGTGAGTGTCTTAGTGGTGTAGCAGATCTCTCACACTTGGATTATGGAAGCTTCATTCTGCTCCCCATCCCTGCCTTCTAGCTCAGGGGCCTGGGTACCTGGAGAGCAATTGCTTTTTCCTACAAAAGACTGAGGAAAAGGCAGCAGTAAGTACCTCAGCCTTTTCTTCATCCTTTGGCACTAAGTTTCCTGCTGCATCTCCAGAGAGTGGAGATTCTCCTTAGCCCTCCTATAGTTGTTCATTTATTTCTAGAAAGGTTTTTTTATTGTCCTCCATGGCCGTAGCCAGATTGAGTTCTAGTTGGTCTTTGGTCCTTCTCATTTTCTCCCTGCAAAACATCCTTGTAGTCTTCCTGTGTCACCTGCCCCTTCTTCCAATGATCATAAACTCTTTTTGTTCCCGAGTTCCAGACAAAGCTTTCTGTTCAGCACGGTCTGTCTTCTTCCCTGTAGCTCTTCCTTTGGCACATGTGGACGGTCTGCTCCTGCGCCTTTAAGACCAGTCTTCCTGGTCTGCTTTGCCCTTCAGGACTGCCTCCCAAGGAACTCTGTCAACCAAACTCATAAACGCACCAAAGTCTTCGCCCACGATGTCCAAGGTGGCAGTTCTGCTGACCCCACTCCTTACTTCTCCAAGATACATCTGTAATGTTCAGACAATGTAAAAAAAATTGGTTCTCCCATTGCTGTCTATGGGAAGCATTGTCACAGCAGACACATGCAATTCAGCACCTAGGGATGAAGATAAATTTGCTACAGAGATAATTTATTTTGCCTTTAAATAATTTTCAAGGAAGATGTGGAGAGATTAATTTGACTTCGGGCTAGGAGGCTAGCTCCTTTCATTATGGCTTTGAAATTTATTCACTTCATAGTTTCACAGGGGTGATATACATTATTTTCAAAGACAGTATGATCTGAGATCTTATTTTACATGTCTCCAAACCTCTCTGTTTTTTTGTCTTACTGTATATTGCTCTGCAGACCAATAGGAGTAGTAATAATAATAACAATAATAACAATGACAGTACTAATGTGTGGAAAAATCCATCTGAAACAAGCTAATGTAAAGAATGGAGGGATGTATTCTTTATACATTGTTCACTGTAAAGAAAACAAGTAACCAAAAAATATGGTATATTTTCCAAGTCTCTCACAAACACATTTTATTAGATTTTTTCACTTTCACATTAATCCATGATTACTATTGTTATCTAATCCCAGACCTGTTTCCTTGAACGAATTTTAAAAACATCTGTTTTCTTCAGTAAGTGCCAAGCATCATAATTATAGTGGTTCTTGGGCTTCTGAGTCAGGCTGAAGCGTGATATAGTATCTACAAAACCAGAGTAGACGTTTGCACCTGGCACCTCCCATATAAAACAATGCTTAATTTCAAAACACTTTGCTTTTCTGTTTCTTTTTTCTCTTTCCTTTTTTTTCCTGCTTTATAGATGATCAACAGTATACACTAGTGGAAGACTGAGATTTCAATGCACTTTATCTTGGTAGAATTTTATACATCAGTAAATTCATAATGTCTTGAACTTTCTGGTGGGCTTATCAGCTTAGACCAATCAGCCATAAAGCCCTCCTGGATATGTTGCAGAACTGTATTTTAGAGTAAAATTAAAGTAATTGCTTCTGAGGCAGTAATAATAATACATTACAAAGTTTTGAGACTAAATTGATAGAAACAGAATTTTCTTGGATTTCATATGATGCTCATAGTCAGAATCATGCAGTAGTTACTTAAACACATCTCTATACTTTTCATGAGAGACTGTCACCTTTGTAAGCTTTAATAGGTCTCCTCTGTGGAGTATGACAACTGTGTAGTAGAATAGCAATAAAACTTCTAAGCACCCAGCACCGCAGCTGAACCCAGGAGCATGTTTTCTAAAATTTCTGACTCTTTGTTTAAAATGTATATGCTCAGAAAATTTATGTTTAGCTTCAAAAACTTTTGCTTCTTAAAACGTACCTTCTCTAAATATTTTTAGCCAACATTGAAAAGTTTCTTTCTCAGTCTACTGTTCATAGTGAATTGCCTTGACTGTTTGCAGGGTAGTCCCACTAAAGCTATTCTGTCTGGTTCCACTTCAAGTGTGAAAAAGCGTCTTTTTGTAGGAGTTTTTCTAGCACAATCTCTCACTACTATGTCTATGGACATTCATATAATCCCATACAGGAAGCAAAAGCACTGAAGTGCATAAATTTCAATTAATCTAAATTATTTTTGTATTTTCTGCATGTTTTGATGTGTTTCGATTCTTTAATATATTTATTGTCAAGGGTTTTACGTACTTAATTTAATTTTGTCTAAGTCACAAATTCAATGTTGATTTGATAGTAAGAGAACAGAAATCATGTTTTTAGCAAATGACAAAAACAATAATTGTAAATTTAATATGTCATTATATTATAAGTAGATTGGATCCATAATGCCTGAATGCATTCCTGTGTGATCTGATCTACATGTTCCTGCTCCAACAGGGGGATTGGACTAGATGATCTTCCAAGGCCCCTTACAGTCCCTGATATTCTGTGATTCTGTGATAAGGAAAATACTCAGAATTCATATTCAGTCATTATAATAAAAAACTATTCCCAGTTTAACGATATATACTCAACTTATTATCTAAGTACAATTTATAAGAAAATTGCTTAATTGATTAATTAATTGTGATAGAGATAAAAAATTAAGTTCAAATGCACAATAGTCATGAAAGAAGAAAAATCCATTATTCAAGCATTTTGGCTTGCTTTTCAAAAACCTTGTAAAGAGGAGCAGGATTATAAAGTATTTACTAGTTTTTACCATATTATTATTTCTTTAATCCAATGCTGTCCTCTTAATCTTAACGAGTAGTTCTACATAGCAGGGACAAATTGTCATACAAATATTTATTCTAAAATATAGAACTTTATTATTGTGACCAATAGCTGTTATGGTGAAGTACTTCAAAAGTTGACCCTTGAATGACAACAGCATTAAACTCTAATAAAGTATTTTTTTATAATTCATATCAGTGACTTTGATTGAGTCTGCTTTTCTAGACAGATCAAAAATTTGAGTTACACTACCTGTCTTCTGTGTAAGTAATACAAATGTATTGGTAGACATTCTTCTTCTGGAATAGTTTCAAGGAATACATGAGTCTAATAACTGTTGTATATCTTTTTATCCTATCCTCTGCACTACTTTGTCTTAAGTTTTACAATACTTACAAGATTAGATAACAAAAAAATTAAAAATTATTAAAAAATTAATAAAATTCCTGAAGTCTTGAAAAAATAAATAAACTGTCTTCTAAACACACGTCCAGTCATTTGAGATGCCTTAAAATATCAGAAACACCTGTGTAGGTATGACTTGACAAGACCTAAGGCAGGCACATATACTCTCAACCTCAGCTGTAAGTCTAGGGCAACTAAACATGTTTTTATTTTAGATTATAATAAATGAGGTGAAAATCAGAAAATGTGCTATAAAATGATATATGAGAACTTGGAGCAAGAAACACTTAAAACAATTTTTAAACTGGGGAGGTGTTGTCTACCAGCTTGATGGGACAGAGATCCTACAATTGTTGAAATAATACTCAGTTTTAAAATTCTATAATTACGATTTCTTCTCAAGCTCAGTCTTGATATCTGTGGAAAACAATTTATCAGAATAATATTTAAATTGTGTTAATTAATACTTCAGCCATAAAAAATAATTTCATATAAAATATGGAATAAAATTGAACTTTCTGCTTTACAGTCATTACATCCTTGTTGTGGTAAATTCAGTACTTTGAATCCATTAACTTTTCATTGTGTGGTGTTATCAACCACTGTTAAAGATTAGCTACTGACACATTTATCAAAGGATGATAAATGAGCTGTCCTTTAAGATGTCTGATTATCTGACCTTTATTCAGTTAAAAGCACAAGGGGCTGACAGTGTTAAGTGCTTGCTAGTTTAGAATGAAATTGAACTCAGGAAATGAATGTTTGGTAATGTCTTCAATAAAGCAAATTTACTCTATCAATTTATGTTTAAATTAAAGAAAACAAAATTTATTGTCAGGCTCAGTAGAAGCCCCCAATTTCCACACAAATTTATTTTAACAATTCATTGCCTCATGAAGAATCCTTAATTTTAAAAGTTCCCTTTGAGAGAAAACAGTTTAATCATTATCCACTGGACTATAAACAATCAACCAAAAAGCACACAGGCTTGCTGAAGACTTTCAAATGTCTGGCAAAAATGTGTTAACTTTTATCTATTTCCATGACACCCAGACAGCTTTGACATTCAATATGAAATAAGCTTTGCTAGAAATTAGATCTCTAATTGCACTTATCCAGAGACCTCTGGAAATAAATATTGTCCAGCTAAACTCTGTGTTAAATGCTATCATTGGCGTGAGCCTGAAGGGTAGGGTTAACCCCTGTTTTGGTTCCAATACAGCTTCTTGCAAAAAGATTTTTATGCAATCCAGCCACCTATGTTATCTGCTGCTTGTTGCTGAGGGAAAAGAATGGCTAGAGGGAGTCTCTAAACTATAAGATTTATAAAGAAGCATCCTTGGTATAAAAAGTTTCAATTTAAAAAGCAATATATAGCAAATTATCAGGTTCCTTTACTATAGGGAGGGTATAGTTGTGTTGCCTTTTCTAGGCAAATTTTCATAATTATATCTTCCTTCCAAGGTGGCTGGACATGAGCTATCCATAAAGTTCGAGTCAAAATGTTGAGATGTTAGCATATGAGTGAGCCAATCACGTCTTACTACCATGAAGAAATCACTTGAGGATTAGGGCAAGTTCATCTACTTTCACTGGCTAGAGTGTACACAAAGAAAGCTCATATCTATTTTAAAATATCATGAAGGTGGGTAGATATTATTTCATATTATTTTTCTTAGGAATAAACACTGAAATTTTAGAAGACATAGAAAATACGAGGTTTTTTTAAGGCTATAAATGAGGAAGGCACAATTGACATGTTGCATATAGCAAATTCTTTTCCTGATGACAGTGCTAGGAATAATTTTCTTGAATTAGCTTTACTGTATGAATCATTGTTATTAAGTTGGTATACCTTATCCAACCCTTCTTGCTAAGGTGACGTATTTAGCCAAAATGTAGTTCCCCACAATACAGTCATTGGCAGCATGGCAGTGAAGATCAAATTAATCTCCCTCCCGTTATGTATTCTGTTCCAGGTTAGTTATTCTTGTCTGGTTTTGTTCTAGAGTTTTTTAGAGGGTTGTCCATGACACTAGCTAACCTTTCAGCTCTCAGTGTATATAAAAAGTTGGTCATCTGGGCAATTTTTCTGCAAATATCTTGACAGAATATTTTCCTCTTCTGTGATAGTGTTTCTCAGTACATACCTACTTCTCTAAGTTAAAATTAATTAAAGCTTAAAGGTCAGGTAGAGTGCAGAATTAAATCTTCCAAATTTAGCTGTCTACGGGTGTCCAAGCCACCACCACAATGCGTTCCATGGATGCAGCCACAGATTCAACACACTTTAAAGACAACATCTGCCAGTTGGCCAGCTAAATAGCTCTCTAAACTCCCTTGGTTATATTTCTACTGACTATAAATGGAAGTGTAGACCTCTAACATGTCTCTGAATACTTATATCTAGACACATGCATCTACATATCTTCATATAACATTACATCCCAAACTCAGATATTTAATTGCCCAGGTGGAGAAATATAGTAGTTTTTGGTACGTACACAGATATTCTTGCAGACCTGCAACTCTCTCTCCATAAAGGCATGAATTGTCTATAGGGTTTTACCATGCTTCATATCAATTTTATTTTTATTTTATATTGCATGCAAAGTTATAAATATTTTACTGTTTCATTTATAAATGAGAATCTGAAATGCAGATTTCATTTGTATTTCATAAAACCAAGCTAGCTGGTAAGTTAGCAAGTCACCTTGATATGACTGCTATCCTCTGATCTCCATGGATAATTAACAGTTGGAAATCTTTAGAAATCTGATTGTATGTGAACAATGTTAAAATAAATAGAACTTTCAAAAAATCTCATCATTTGAATAAGACATTTCTCTGCTAATCATTCCCTCTATCATGTGAGTTTATGTGTCTGTGTCTGCAAGTGTTTTCAAAGATTTGCAAGATCAGAATAGATAGCATCTGCCCTCTCCCTTTAACTTGCCTGTCTGATAGTGAAGTCATGAGTAATACCTCCTAGTGACAACCAAGTGTATTAGTCTGTTTCTGTACTAGCAGACTAGCTGGCAATCCATCATTCCCTAGTGGGCTCCTGGGAGGTCCACAGGGATTATCTGTCAGAAGTTTTGTATCAGAAGTCAAGCAAGCAGGGCAGAAGGTCAACTTGGCTGAGCAGAGTTCTAGAATTTAGGTGGAAAAGGAAAGTGTGTGGATGTTGGAAGCAAAGACAGGCTACACAGGAGGAGTACAGAGACTTTGCCACTGTAGGGAGGAAATTCGTGCAGCCAAAGCCCAGTTAGAGTTCAAGCTGGCCAGTACTGTGAAGGACAACAAAAAGGCCTTTTTGAAATCAGAGATGACATTGGTCCATTACTTGATGAGGTCAGTCGCCTCACAATGGGCGTGTAGAAAAGTGGAGACATTTAATGCAACTTTCACCTCTGTCTTCAAAACTGATGATAGGCCCTGGGACCCCCAGAGCCCTGTGTTGGAAGACCTTTCCTGCCTTTGGAATTCCTGCTCTTGCAGTTTTAAGAGGTGGCTCTTAAAAACTAACCAGCATTCATAGACCACAGTTCCCAGGGGACCTTACTAGCTAGCTCCTTCAGAAGCCTGAAATCTGCTCTCCCAATACCCAATGTTGAAGTTTTGCTGGCAGTTTTTCTCCTACCCCCAGTGATACACAAACCTTCCTGGGATATACCTTTTTTTTTCCTGGTGCTGTGCTAATCCTTCCAGTGTCTATTCAAGTCCAACAAAGGACCAGTAAGATTTTTAAGGAACTGGAACTTGGACCCAAGCTCAAACCTTAGCCCCATTTGTGCCTTACCTGTATCACAGAATTACTGAGGTTGGCCAGGACCCCAGGAGGTGGTTCAGTCAAAGCCTACTGAGTCTTCAGAGTAGGGTCAGCTAGAAGAAGTTGCCCAGGGCCATGTGCAGTTGAGTCTTGAATTTCTCTCAGGATGAAGACTTCACAGCCCCTCTGAGCTGCAATGCATATGAAATAAATGTATTGTCCTAAGACCTATGCTGCTCTGAGGCACCCAGAATTAGGTTACTTGCTTGATCCACTCACCTCCTCTGTACATGGAGGAGCAGCCTGCCTTTCTGGTTGCTTATAATTGTATTAGGATGGATTGAGTGCTCAAGCCCAGAGGGTGCTGCGAGCTCTGTGAGGCTGCCCTCATGAGCTTTCTGTATGGAGCAGGGGCTAGTCTGACCCTAAGGGCTGCTACTGCAGCCGTAACTTAGTATCAGGCTTGTATCACCACATTGGCTGGCTTCTGAATAACATCAAGGAGGTTGAAAGACTGAAAATAATTGTTATCCACACAAAAACAAACTTTAATCAATGCTCTTCAGGGCCATTGAGGATATTTTGTGCTTCTAAGTAGTGTACTCATTTGAACTTATTAAAGATTTTCATACTCATTAATTAAGATATAGCATTATGATATTGTAGGTTTCTTTATCATTCCAGTTTCCACTGGGTAAAGTGAAGTGTCTGCCCCTTAATACACAGTAATGACGCAGATGGGATCTAAAGTAGAATTTTATATGCAGTTAAAATAATAGGGGGAATTTAAGCAGTTCAGGCTTAATTGCCTGGGATGGAGTTTTGCCAGAATGAAGAATTTTGCTCTCACTGATCTTCCTTTGAATGTCTAAAGATTACATTTGCTCATGTATTTGGTTTTACACCTTACTGGACAGATGGTATCGCCAATACAGAAATATCCATGTAATCAGTTTAATATCTGGTCAACAGGGAGGGTTGTGTTTATGAAATGCTGTGGTGGTTTTACCATGGCTGGCTGCCATGTGCAAACCCAACCTCTCTCTCAACCCCCCTTCTCAGAGGGATAGGGGAGAAAATAAGAGTACAACCTTATGGACTGAGATAAATGCAGTTTAATAAATAAAAACATAGGCTATGCATGGAAGCAGGGAAAAATAAGAATTATTCTCTACTTCCCATCAGTAGGGGAATTCCAGCCATCACCTGGGAAGCAGGGCCTCTGTACATGCAATGGTTGCTTCAGAAGACAAATGCCTTAATAATGAATCCTCCCTTCTGGCTTTCACTTAGTTTTTATTGCTGAACATATCATATGGTACGGAATACCCCTGTGGTCAGTTTGGGACAGCCGCCCTGTCTATGTCCCATCCCAACCTCTCACCCACACCCAGCCTACTGGCTTTGAGGGAGGTGGGAGCTTGGCTAGAAAACCTTGATGCTGTATGAGGAATGCTTAGCAGTACACAAAACACCAATCTGTTATCAACAATGTTCTACCTACAAATACAATGCACAACACTGTGAGGGCTGCTACGGGAAAGTTAGCTCCATCCCCTCCAGATCCAATACAGATGTCCAGGACTCACCTCGTTTGAACATGGTACTCACCAAATACAAAAATATAGTTTTTTTAAAAAATACAGTTTCCATAATACCAACACTCTTCAAGTCCTATCATTTCTGTACTACTGATAGCATTCATTTACACACTTCAACACCCTGCCTAACAGATTTGGTTAGATAAAAGATTTCTGTACACTTCTTCCATCAAGTTTAATTTAAAATTCTATTGGAGAAAGTGATAGAGACTATTCTTGCTAATCCCACAGCTTAGTTAAAGTAGAATATCTGTGTATTAAGATATTGGTTTTATTTGAGACTAAGGAAAAACAATCACTTTTAATTAGTAAAGATAACAAATTAGTCCCAACTTTTCTCCTTTGCATTTGCATGGGACCTTTCAATACAATTTAGCTCACTAGACTGGTGACGGCTGCTGATGCAAGTGGTCTACTGGAGGTAATTAATGGAGGCTTGTTCAATAAAACGTGGACTCAAATTTTGTCATTTAAGACTTCAGACACCTCTGGGGACACAGAAGACAAGCCTGTAAATAAGACTGCACACATACAAACAATGCATAGCAGTAGCAATGTGGTGCAGGAAGATAGTAAGCATATCTGATGGCCTGAAATATGATCAATTCTCGCCCAGGCAGGCAGACAGATAAGATATTTACATTTAAAATGGTGGAAGTAAAGAAAATCACCCCCAAATAACCTTTGTCTTATACTTTTCCTCTTTTTAACACATAGTCCTGTTAAGTACCTAAGATTTAATCCTGAATTAAAAAAAAAAAAAAAAAAAAAAGAANAAAAAAAAAAAAGAGGAAAAGAGTGTCATTTGGTAAATATTAGAGAAAATGCAAGAAAATAGAATTCTGTAATCATTAAGAAGACTACAGAATATCAATAACACTCATGGAAAAGTTAGAAAGAGTCTGAGGACATATATTATGGGTGGAAGGTCTAAGCCATTAAGGATATTAAATATCATATTGGAACTGCCTTAACAGATAGATATTGAACAATAGAGAAAATAAATACAGTTCAGAATTTGTTTTATTACTATAGTGACTGATAGAGACACATACTAAAGGGCTACTTCCCCGTGTTAATTCTAGAATTAATATTATTTCAATTTCTCATACTGCCTTAAGAGAGCTATTAAACATATTAGTTAGCAATTCATTTAATAAAGCAGAAAGTAAACAAGCCAGTATATTTAATTTAGAGAATGTAATGAGAAACCAGTACGAAGTCTCGCACTAGTCGGTACACTGTATATAAGAGTAACATAATATTGATTTGTAGTGACTGGAGTAGAAAGGAATATCTGTTGTCTTGTGCAGTTGCTACATGAATACTTCATTTGAACATGTTTAGACAGTTTTTCTCAGGTTTAATGTCCAAGGTCCACTGAAGCTCATCAAGCTGGCAAGTCTAAGGCATATCAGAATATGGTCAATATCACAATCAATTATGACATATAACCAATAAAAATAGATAAACTAGAAGTTTAGAGTGGGATTGATAGATGTTAAGATTCAACTGATGCTAAATGGAATTCAGGTTTTAAACCTAAAACTTATATCAGTAAGCCTACTACACAACTAAGAGGCTCAGGAGTGCTTCAGAAGTTTTAATATGGATGTGTGACCCAGTTTTACTTTATCTCTGGAAGGAGATAAGTAACAGAGCCTCATCTTAGTAGCCACAGCCATTATTCCAAACTAATGTCATGAATAAACTGTCGATGCCACTCAGAATCTTGGAATAACGAGCAATTTAATGGAGAATTCAAGGAGTTATAAATGCTCATGCAAGTGAGAAGTTGTAGAAAGAAAGAATTATTTATATTGGCTTTAGGAAAAAAAAGGAAGATGATGATATTCCCATTGGAAAATGCACATTAATACATTTGGGATAAGTTTAGCTGAAGCACATTAAGTGGAAGGGTGTAAATCCTGAAAATCAGAATCCTGAGAATTATTCCAATGCAATAGTGAATTGGACCCAACACTTGTGAAGGAATAAGGAACCATAAAATAGCTGCAAAACAGTCCATTTCTCTGAGGACCAGACACATCTATTCTTGAAAAACTTTACTCAATTTAAGAAACTTATTATTGGAATTAGATAGGTAAATAAGAAAAATAATTTTCAAGTAGCTGAAGCAAGTATCAGCACGTATACTGTTTGAAATATTACAGTTGACTTTAGATGAGATATACCAGTTACTCTGCATCCTGTCTGTATTTGAAATTCAATATTTGATTGTGAGGGATCAATGAAGCAAAAGTCCCCTCATCGATGTAAACAAAACAGTAATTGAAATGTGTACTGATTAAACCTACCTGTGTCTGAAATTAGAGCATTCTATCCTCAAAAAACCACATTTGAACTTCGCTGTACGTCAGACTGGCAATACTAAAACCATATGATTGTTACTGACTGGCTGAATTCCAGTAAGATCTTGCAACATGAGACATGAAAAAAAGAAAATATTTAGTGAGTCTTTTCAAGGGCCAAATCATAGTTGCACAGATTCTTTGCACTTATGACTAGAGGGAAACAAAAATTATTTGTTTTGATTTCTTACTTCACGAAAGTCATCTATTCTTGTCAGTATATTGCTGTACTGAACCTGATACCTTAGGGTTTAACATGAACAAAACAAAGTAATTTTGCTGAAGGAGGTGATATTATCGGAAACAACTGTACTTCTTCGTAGTAATCCAGACATGGAAAATCACTATGGAAACATGGAGTATACTGGAAGCTTGTTCCAATTTTTCATTATGTTCACATTAAAATTGTGTCTGTATTTTTGAATTTGATGTTTTATAGTGTAAGTTTCAAGCCATGTGACTGTTGTGTTCTGTTTTCTAGAAAGAGTTTGAAAGACTTGCCTTGATGACACAAAACCAATTTACAGACATAAGTTTTAATTAATTATATTTAAATATTTCCACACAGACTATAAAAGTGAATTCAAAATATGCAATGAAGTTTTAAATAAATGCAGGTGTATGCAGTATAATATTATTAACTTAACAGATAAAGGAACCCTACTATGGAAAATGTGTATGTTCCTACTTTTTAAAAGAAATTCTATGAGGTAGCCAGGGTAGCAGGAAACCTTTCCCAATTTTCAGTTAAATTACTCCATTCCATCTCTAAAGAGGAATTTCAACATGAGGGAGATTCTGCTACACCAGAGAAAACATCTTAAAGCAGAATTTTAGTTTATTCTCAATAGAATTTTAGTTCATTTCTAGCATAAATCTGCAACAACACAAATATGTGGAACATTTTTTTGGGTATATGAGACCTAACTTTAGTCTAACCCTGTTATCCTGTGGTTTCTTGAATTATCCTGATTTTCTGAGCTGTTGCCAGATTACTTAAAGTGTGTCAGAGTGCTTCAGAAACTTTTCAACTTTAATAATTTCCATCATATTGCTGCCATTGGCAACTTCTCCTGATCTTTGGCCTAATTTATGTTCTCTGGAATTTCTAAAAGCTGTTTTATACTTTATTAAAGGTTCATAAAAGTATATTATTCTTATTAACACTTTCTTTATATTCTTTATATATATATATACATGTATTTTTTTACTTTCCCTTGCCTACGTTTGAGCTTTATCAGAGCCATCAGCATTGTTAAAACCAGTGTCTTGTTCAGCAGTAACCTCAACAAATATCATTGATGAAGAATATGGGTATGTGTTATGAGTTTTCCAGCTTATACTGAATACACTTGCTTGGCATATATGTGATAGCATGCTGTAATTAGGTAATGTAACTCTATTGAGACATGGATGACTTTAGCATGACTAAAAAGTTTCACCAACCTCTGACAGTGTTTTTGTACCCCACCTATCCACTTAGAGGTAATTATCATATCCCTGCACTTGACTTATTGTATCATACAGACGTACTCTGGCTTGCTAAGCCTAACTCAAGATCCTGCTGTAACTGGATACAATTCTTCTCTGACTCTATTTAAGAGCTTTGATCTATTTTCCCTGTTCTATAACAAAGATCAGTAAAAGCTGACTACATGAGGTAGTGAATCCGCTTTCTACAAAACTATCATGTTTGGTAAATAGCTGTATACAGACCTTTATATTTCATATTTACTATTAAACCACTCTAGAAATAAAAATCAAATTAACTTTTGGTAATTGCAATGGTTTGAAAGATGTTCTTTAAAAAACCCCACAAAACAAAACAAAGGAAAACCCAGCTGGCCTTTCAATATTGCTCATCCATCTTTTTGCTAGTTTTATTTGAATAGATTATGATTGCTTGTACAGGGCTGAATTATTCTCCCACTTGCTTATAGTGTGGTGATTGTGACCATGGCCTTAAAAAAAAAAATCATAGATAATGATATCTGTGCTCCTATTAAAACAAATTCACATTGTTAAGAGCAGATGGCTATATTAACACTTACTGAGAAAAATTGTCTTTTAGAATTCATTTTGAATTCTGTCAGTAATCCTGAAGTGTAACATTCACAGCCATTGCTGCTTTTGCAGCACATTAAGCTTTTATGAAAGTAAAAGTTAATTACATATGATGACTAAACTCCAGGGATCATAATTAGCTGAACTGAATGGCTGCACATCAGTAATTAAATGTCATTCCACTTCATTGTACTGAGCCCTACACCCAACCCTTAAAATGTCGTAGGTATTGGAATATCCATGGGGCAATTTCTTCAGAAAACCTAAATATACAAGACTATACAAAATATATTCAGTGGATAGGTTTTTTTTTTCCATGGCTTTAATGTGGGGGCTGAGGGAGAGTGTGAGTGTGGAGGAGGGGGGTTTTGCTTTTGCTTTGCTTTGTACATGAATTGTTTTTCCCTTTTTTTTTTTTTTTTGCCTGACAAGGTGTATGACTTTTCTGTGTATTATTTAGATTGTAGAATACACGAAAATAAATGGCCACATCAGTCTCTGGATATGGATTATAGTGAAGATTTCATACAAAGAAAAATAATTTGTCTTGGGTAGAACAAAGCACAGTGCTCTACCTCAAAGAAATTTTCTTGATCTGCATTGCTATGCAGAAGGTAGCAGCTTTCAGGACATGCAATTTCATTACAGTAGCTGACCTTTTTTAGATGTTTGAAAAGCCTGTTTCCATATTATGTTCCCAAAAAGTATGGATAGTCAAAAAGTATAGATTTAAAAATTACTGATTCTTCCTGTGAGAAAATAAGAATATTTAACATTAATTTTAATGTTCTCTACTTTAAAGACTGAGAATAGCACTTTAAATCACATAAGGAAGGCAGCTCTAAATTAATTTAGATGTTCTAAATGTCCTTTTTGAGATACTTCTGTTGACAACCAAGGGAAACTTTTTTCAGTCTTTATTAGACATAAGTTCATCACCTAAACTAATAGCATAAATACGTGTCTTACTCCCCCAACTCAGAATGTAAACTGCAAAATTATTTTATCTGATTTTAGCCTAAAGACATTTACCTAATTTTTGCTGTCCTTAAAAAAAGTAAGTCACTAAGATCTTTAAAATGCCATTCTGTATGTTCAGTGCATAAAAGATAAACTGTAATTGCTTTTATGTAGTACAATTTGTTTTTGCTCGGCTGCATTAAGCATCCTACTACCATATGTCACCATTTCTTCGCTTCCATTCACCACCTGAGACAATACTGGCCATTGCCAGTATCACAAGAATCCAGGTCCAGCACAAACAGATGGTCAAATTGTAGCAAAGCCAGATTTGGAGGACTTGTCAAAAGAGGATTTGTTTTTAGTTCATAGAAATACTTTGACATTTAAAGGTCTCATAAAATTCAGAAGGAATCTTAAACAACCAAAAAACCTGACACTTGTATCTTATGTAAAACCAAAATAAATATGTTTACATTCTCTGTGTTTCTGCCTATACTTGAAAAAGAGCACAAATATAATTTCCCTATGCTTGCATTTATAACAACCCCATTTCTTTCTGAGATGGTAAATTTTAATTATACTATCTAAATATAAGCTAGGACTCAGATACTTCTAAAATTATCATTGCTTAACAGCTCATCATTTATCAGTTTTAATACCTGTCTCTATTTTCTTGGTGTGCTGTATATGTACATTAAGAAACACCACTAAATATCAAAGAGCAAAAGGTTTATTGGTAAGCAAAGACACATTATACTCTATAGCTACAGGCTGAAAAAGGCACACATAGTAGACAACTTATTATTGAATAACTTGTTAAGCCACAGTAACACATTTGAGGTTGTTTTTCTGTTCTATATTTCTGTTACAAATGCAATATATTTATGTCTATATTAATCAAATAAATATTAATAGCACTGTAAATAGATAAATAGGTACATTTGTCTGGTTTACTTTGCTCCATTGTCAAAGGCAATGAAGTCTGCCTAAATGCCTGATGAAGATATTCTTCCATAAGGGTGTGACATAGGTTGAGTCATATGCCAATTACAACTGAGTCTCAAAGGTGAAGTACAAGCACCAGTACAAGAAATAGAGGTACATTTTCCTTTCAATATAACAAAGTAATAGTTTAGTATCAGTACAGGTTATTTAGTCAGTTCTGCATAGACATTTCTGAAGAAAAGAGGTGTATCTTCACTTAGTTTGGGTTTTTTTGTTGTCCAATTTAAAGATTATTCTACCTGCGTTATCAGTCATCACAGATATCTACTAGGCTGTGCCAGAATTCTATACATGTTTAAGTTATGCCCTAACATCGACCCTACGCAGGTTTCAAAGTTGTGTTTATTAGTAATTATTCATTTGCAATTTATGTTTATAACCCTGTTGCTAAAATAATCCTGTGCTTTTTCTTTCAAAGCATCTGCTTGTACTTTGGCTATAGTCTCCTGTTCTTCTTTGAATCTTTTTTAGACGTGCCTTCATGGTTACAGTGACAAAACTGGCGTTTCAGCAGTACAGGCTAACTACACTTGCATCCTTTTTTACTTTGCAATAATAGGAATCATTTAACAGAAATAGATCACAAGGAAAGTCTGAAAGATATGACAGAATGAAGACCTGCTTTAATAAATAATGATGATGATGATTATTATTACTAATTTCTTACGTTAATATCATTGGTATCAAAAGCATTTTACAAGAAATGACAAGGTAGTCCTAAACTCTTGATGTCTGTGTTTAATATGAGAAACTTACAACATCCTGCTGGCTTATCTAAATCCTGCTCCTGGCTCCTTAGGCTCTGGATAAGTGCATAAGTATTGATTTGTAGAAACCAAAAGACTTTTTGAATGCATATATTCCTCCGAGTCCTGTTGTCAATGGAAATTAAAATGATCCAAGGATTCTTGCCATTCTTAATACATGACTTGGGACTATATTGCATATGTGTGTCCCTAGGGTTTCTGGGAAGAACTCTGAAGGCCACAACAAAGATGAAAGATGCATGTACCTGTTACTCTAAAGATACATGTGGACAGAAGTTAGGCATGTGTGACTGGAAGAGTAATCCTAGATTAATTCCTTTACTCTATCTAAAACATATGCAATAAACCAGTCTTTGCTGAGCTGACCTCCAAGAAATCAACCTTCAGTTTATCATTTCTGAAATATTTATATGCATAGTAAAGATTAAACCACTCCAATTCTAATGTAGTCAATTCAAAAAATATCAGTGCAATGCAATTCAAAGCCTAACATATTTCCCTGGGTTTATGTCAAATTTGGTTTACAATTCTCTCTTCCCCACCTCCCCTCTCCCCTTCTCACTCTCTATTCCTTTGTCTCTCTGTTTTTTAGAGTTTTAATTAACACTCAGTAGAGTTTTAACTACTAAAAGGAGATTTGCAGGTACTGAAAATGGGTAGAATGTGTTCTGAGATGCTGAAGTACTATGGAAACACATTGAGATGACTTGCTACAACGGTAATAGGTGAGGAATGAGCTCGTTATTTCAAAGCACTGTGACTAGAATTAGCCATCTTATCCCAGACATTTTCACACACACTACCCACACTTCTGTACTTGTTTTCCTAGCATATTACACCAAAAAATCAAGACCTCAAAGGCTCCCTTCATAATCCTGAGTTACAATAGCCCAGGTCAAATGGTGTCATCCTCTTATCTGCTATGAGGAAAGATTTCTTGTATTCTGAGAACAGGAAAAAATAAAAACAGAAAGAAACAAAGAATAAAAGAGAAAAATTATAACATATTTATATTTATATTTATATTTATATTTATATTTGGAAAAGAATGCTTAACTTAGCTCTATTTTCCCTAACATACATGTCCAGTATTACATTTAAAAATAAATTAGCTCAGCTCAGTTTTCTCTGAGTATTGCTGAAGACTGAAGAGCATTTCTTCCTGAAAGAGAAACAAGTGCAATGCAAAAGTAAATAATTAAAGATAAATAAGACAGACGGCCCATATAGCTGGTAATAAGATAGAGCATTATACCTCTAGGTCACTTCTTCACATCTGTACCAGATCAGTAGTGACAGAAAGTGTTACCCTCTGACAGCTATTCAATAGACTATGTGAAATGATTTACAGGGTTCAATCTCATTTCTAATGGACAAGAATCCACATTGCAAATGACGTTAATTGGCATCTTTGTGTGGTAATACAAGCAGAGAGGCCAATGCCTAAATGCTCTTGAAGACTTAAAAAAAAGGCATCTCCCCTCTGGATGTAGTCACAGTCAGGGTTAAGGTCTATGGGCAGAATCTGACAGTCAGAAAGCTGATTTTTTGAGAGACATGTTATAATTATATGCCAGTTACACAGAAAATTGAAGTTTTCTGCATTACCATTCCAGGCAAATTCCCATACATCTATTTATTTTCACGGTTTGTTAACAAAACATGAAAAAAAAAATAAAATAATGTACGCAAACACTTCAGTGGATGAAGAAAGTTTCACATATACAGAACAACTCTTGGTCTAACAAACACTGAGACACTGTGAGGCTCCCAGAGCAATATAAAAAAATATAAATATAAAGTAAATCTCGTCAGTATTTTTTTTACAGAAATCTTCTGTCTAACCATCTATCCTTTCAATAGGCTTTTAAAAATACATTTTCTTTTTTAATAATGGAAAATAAAAAGACATTCAAAATAGCAGGTTTATTCTTTTGGGTTAAAACTGCTAGTTTGATTCTTACAGAACAGTCAACTCAGGCTTAGCTTCCCACTTTTCTTTCCCCATGTCTTGTTTTTATGCCCTCGGCAAGTCATGCAAGAGGAAAAACCCTTCCCTTCAGACAGTAGACTAATGGTATTAGGATAAAGTTTAGCTCATAGTCTGACTTTTTTATTGTCAAAATAACAAAAACTTTGTACTTTTCTAAACAGCTCTATGTTTTCAGACATTACAACTCTCTCCATGTCTTTGTGTTTATTGCCAGTATATGGTACTATTTGGACTTTATTTTGTTGTTAGCTGGTCAGCCTGTGTCCTGATATGTAGTCTAGCAGTTAGAGCTAAATCAGGCACGTTTGACAGATGCCACATCTGATTAGACTATAATACAGTTAAACACATTCCTTTGTGATGGCCCATTATAAGCATGGTTGTGAAGAAATTACTGATCCATAAAGAACTGTCTGTAGCAAGTCACACTGGGCTTTTTATATCACTTGTCTTTTTCAATTGAGCAATATTGTCTGGTTCTTTATAATGAATGGTTATTCAGCTTAAAAGTAGTACTAAAGAGTATAAAATAAAAGCTTTATTAAACCATTTTATCTTTTATATTGCACTGACTGATCTTTTTACAGGCAGGATTAAAAACATCTTCTGTAATAAAAAGTGAAAGTCTCTTTAAAACACCTTTAGAATTACTGTTCTAACAACAAAAAACATGAAAGAACATGTGCCTTAAGAAGAAAGTAATGTTCAGTTAAATTTTATATCAGCAAAATAAACAACATAAAAATATAATCCAGGAAAAAAAAAAAGGTAAATATCTTTTCTACAAGAAAACATGATAAGATGAGAATAAACATGCCATTTGAAAGATGTTTCTTCAACAAAGCCTATTAAGATTTTACATCACATTGTTATCGAAACTCTCCAAGAAGGAACTATAAATAATTCCCTGTTAAGTCCAGAGGAGAACATGCATTTATTTTGAAGGAATTAAGTTCATTAACAAGCACGAGAGATGTCATTCTAGGTTGACTAAATACTTTCTGCTTGGAAGACATTTGTTTTCCTGTTATCCACTAATTCAACAATTTGAAACTTTTTACTTTTTTTGTGAGACAGAAGGTGTAGAAATGAACCCAAATCAGACCTTAGCTGTATTAGGTCTCCAACAACTTTAATGAGTGTTGTAAATACTAAGGTATCTGACCAAAAAATGGCAATGTTTCTTTTGAAGTATATATGGAAAACATTAGTAAAATGCAGGATTATTTTATTTATTTTTTTTTAACCTGATTTCAATTACATAAGAAGAACTAATAAGACAAGTGGAAATGGCCTCAAGTTGCACCAGAGTAGGTTCAGATTGGATATTAGGAAATTTTTTTTACACTGAAAGTGTAAGCATTGGAATAGGCTGCCCAGAAAATGGTTGAGGCACCATCCTCATTCAAAAGAGGGGTTTACTTAGTGCCTAGATACATGGTTTAGCAATGGTTTTTATCAGTTAGGTTGATGGTTGGACTAGATAATCTTAAAGGTCCCTTCCAACCTGGACAATTCTATGATTCTATAGCTAATTCACAGTAAAGCATTTGACACCATCTCCCACAGCATCCTTGCAGCCAAACTGAGGAAGTGTGTCCTGGATAATAGGGTAGTAAGGTGGATTGTGAACTGGCTGAAGGATAGAAGCCAGAGAGTTGTGGTCAATGGGACAGAGTCTAGTTGGAGGCCTGTATCTAATGGAGTCCCTCAGGGATCGGTACTGGGCCCAGTATTATTCAACATATTCATCAATGACTTGGATGAGGGAGTAGAGTGCACTATCAGCAAGTTTGCTGATGACACCAAACTGGGAGGAGTGGCTGACACACCCAAAGGCCATGCTGCCATCCAGCAAGACCTGGACCGGCTGAAGAGTCGGGCAGGAGAAATTTAATGAAAGGGCAAGTGTGGAGTCTTGCATCTGGGTAAGAACAGCCCCAGGTACCAGTATAGATTGGAAATTGACTTGTTGGAGAGCAGCATAGGGGAAAGGGACCTGGGGGTCCTGGTAGACAGCAGGATGGCCATGAGCCAGCACTGTGCCTTTTTGGCCAAGAAGGCCAATCGCATCCTGGGGTGTATTAGAAGGGGGGTGGTTAGTAGGTCAAGAGAGGTTCTCCTCCCTCTCTACTCTGCCCTGGTGAGACCCCATCTGGAATATTGTGTCCAGTTCTGGGCCACTCAGTTCAAGAAGGACAGGGAACTGTTGGAGAGTACAGGTCAGGGCTACAAAAACGGTGAAGGGAATGGAGCATCTCACATACAAGGAAAGACTGAGGGAGCTGGGTCTCTTTAGCTTGGAGGAGACTGAGGGGTGACCTCATTAATGTTTATAAATATGTAAAGGGTGAATGTCAGGAGGATGCAGCCAGACTTATCTCAGTGACGGCCAGTGACAGGACAAGGGGCAATGGGTGCAAGCTGGAACATAGGAGGTTCCACTTAAATATGAGGAAAAACTTCTTCACGGTGAGGGTGACGGAACACTAGAACAGGCTGCCCAGAGAGGTTGTGGAGTCTCCTTCTCTGGAGATATACAAAATCCAACTAGATGTGTTTCCTGTGTGACCTGATCTAGGTGTTCCTGCTCTGGAAGGGGGTTTGGACTAGATGATCTTTCAAGGTTCCTTACAATCCCTGATATTCTCTGATTCTGTGTAATTCTGAGGGATTTTAATAGATTTTTCTCCAGTCTCAGGCTTGACTGTGCTGAAATATAATTTATTCACAAATACCTTCTGTCCTTTTGATACTTAAACTCTTTTAGTACATAAAATATAACTTATTTTATCACATTGTAGCAGACATGCATGCAAATACTTTGAGAATCTATATGTTTCTAAACTATTCAATATCAGATTGTTTAACTGAATATTAAAATATTGATATACTAAGGAAATGACACAGAATTTTACAGGCAGAGACATTTGCCTAAAAGGTTGACTACAAAGATTGTACAGTGATTCTGATCAAAACATGAACTTTATTTGTTGGCTTTGTATTTCTTACGAAAATATCATTTGACAAGTGAAAGAAATACATACCTTTGTACATGGAGTTGCTCAGCATATTTGAATATAATGTGTGGTTTGGGACTGTGAGATGCAGTGAAGTACATAACATTGTGGAATCTACTGACGACAGTGTGATTATGATGCAAGAAGAGAAGGCTGGTGAAAAGAAGGCATAAAAAAGATGTGTTTTCACTATATCATAAAACTGAGTCTAAATAGCTACTGTGACAGACTAGTTATAAATGTGAGAAATTTTTAAGAACAAAAGAACATACATTTTAACATGTGTTAGTGGAGAGTTTGGATATCTTAAGCTGTATTCTCAGCCAGTCACTTTGAAGGTAGGCTGGTGTCTGACTGAAATGTTTTCATTTCTCCTTCTGTCTCAAAGACTTTCTGGCTAAGTTTAAAAGATGACTACTTACTGCTCTCTACTGGTATTATAAATACAGTCATTTAAAGATTAGAATTCTGCATGAGCCACCTTTGTAGCCCTAAGGAGTCAGTCACATATTAAAGTGAATGCAAGAAAAAGATCAAACTGGTATCAGAAATAAAATGCAAATGTCATTCTAATTTTTACAGTGGAAGAGGCTAGTAAAGATAAAATTTATTAAATCATAATTTTAAAAATCTAATTATTTTAATAATTAGTAAGCTCAGATGTCTATGCTAGGATTTGTCCAGTTTCCATTGTCAATCTGTTGACTTTCGTAATAACTAATAATCTGTGAGGGAATGAAGTACTCAGAAAGCAGAAGACTAGCTCATTGCTTTTCTGTGTGAGATTCTAAACTCACAGAAATTAGTTATTAATTCATATTGAGTGCTGAGTGCATACTGAATATTACAAACTCTCAATTTATATTGAATATTATCCCATGTTAACAGCCATCCCAAACTCTCACTTAAACTCAGATTAACTATTGGGAAATGTAATAGAGGAAAACAGCTTCTGAAGGATGTATCATTATCAGTTAGCTTTTCCTCATGGTTGAAACATGAAAAGACACAATTATAAATATGCTTAAAGACATACATAGATACAAAGGCAAACACATATGTAGATAGTTATATACAAAAAGTTTATTTAATGAATATTAGTTATCCAGCTGAATTTCATGTTCCTTTAGACTCCTTGGTGTTTTCATCATAGGGTCCTCAAAGATTACTACCATATAATACCAAGGAACATTGTAACGTATGCCAAAACCCAAGACCCCACAAAGGCATTTATTGCCAAATATATTTTCAATAAAGTGAAAGAACTTTTTGTTCTCCCAATGGAAAGTTACAGGCTTGAGTGTGAAACAAATAAAGGAAAAACACATTTTGGTATATAGCAAAATCATCCCATTTTACTTACTCCACTTTCATGTAGTTAGAATGGAACAACTCATGACAGTGTAACACTAAGCTTGTACAGAATGACAAACAAATATTAAGACTAAATTTTTACAAAGATAATTTAGGATCAAGTCCGACATTAAATTATTATCAGAACCATGCAGATAACAGACACAGCCCTCTTCGACTGGCAGACTAGAAGCTTGTTGAAGTTGTTCACTGGTAGGACTTCTCAAAAGTCTTTCTGAATGCTGTTCAGCAGTGAGAAGGATCCTAGAGTGATAACAAGCTACCTGGAGGATAGACATTTGGAAGCACTAGGTTGTCTCTCTTCCAAGCACCCAGGTTTGTGTTTCCCTCCAGAAGCCGGTGTTTCCCCAGCTTCTGGTGGCTCTTCAAGAAAGCAGCCTAGAAGATAGAGTTCATGCCTGAAAACCTTCAAAATTCAACCTCTCCAAGCTCTTCTGAAACATTGTCAAGATGAAACACCAAAATAAAATATCTTCTAAAGAAATTAAAAATTGAGAGTAGTAAATTGGATCCTTTCAAAATTAGTTTATGCTAATTCCTTTTTAGCCATGTCTCAGAAAAAAAAATCATGATTCTTGTTCTTGTAAAACTATTTACAATGTATAAATATGAATATAATTAGATTATTAAAATAGGTTTGCATATCTTCCTAAGAAATATTATTTGGAGATCTTGATTTCCTTATTTCTTTTGTGTAATAAAAGTAATTAAAAATATTATAACAGAGAGAATAAAATCTTAAAACTTAAGTACTAATAAAATTAACTTTATTTTTGGGGTGCTTTCAGGATTGCCTAAAATTTGGTGGTTTATCAATCACTCTTTCCTGTAATATTAGTTGTTAAAACTATTAGAGAAAACAAATAGTATATAATCATTGCTAGGTAATGTTCTGAAGTACTTAAATTATTATTCATAGAACATATTATGATATTGCAGTATAATTTTGCAGTATTTATGGACTTTTCACTTGCATTCCTTCTTTACTAAAAAAAAAATAATTGTATTTTACCTTAATTTTTTCTCTTTTTGTGAATACAGCGCTAGCATTCTTTTTAAGAAGGTCATTTCTGTGTGCTAAAACATTTATAAAAATGCTGTTGAATTATGAAGTACAGTGTAATCTTATCTGAGAAATAAAATGACTACGTTTTAAAAATACACTTTGGATAGACTTTTTTAGAATATCAGTTATCAGTATGGTTCAGAGATGCATTTTAAAAGTTCATTTCTTTCATATTTTGAATATTCAGAAGAAGGTAGCAGGCTTTTTAAACCAGGAATTTCCTATTACATTTTTTCACATTTAAACACATTTAAAACTTTATGAAATCTACAGCTTTGAATTAGGGTGAAGGAGCAAGTTGTGACCTGTCAATTCTTGTTATATCAGTTACTTATCATTAGTTGGAAAGCATTTTGGATACTTTTTTTAAATGGAAATTCTCCTAGGGAGAGGAAAGCATTCTGTTCATAAATTCCAGTATCTTGGACAACTAACAAGATCCTTTCAAAACACCTGTGCTTAATTGTCTGTGCTAATTTATCGAGCATGGACTGTGCTGAATTATTATTTTCACCATAGTAATATTAAAATGTCATAGTTAAGGAACTGAGCCTCACTAAGGTGCTGTAGAAATAAGGATCAAATTTGCTCCATGATGATTTGCTCCATGCTGATTCTATAATTTTAATAATTTGGGTTTTTTATTGCCTGCAATGTAAAAAGATCAGCTATTATGTGCATTTTCCTCTTTGCTGTCAATGTTGAGCCTTACAAGTAAAATGGGCCTGATCCTCAATTATCTTTTACCAGCCACTTTAAACTCCACATCCTAAAAATAGAAAAAGCCCTATCTGGTGTTTGGAGAAATCTCCTCCCTTAGGTTTTTTGTGATTGCATAAAGCTAAAAGTGTGATAGTATTCAGCACCCTAAATATGAATTTCTGCACACTTCATACCTTGGAAATAGAACTCTCATATCATCTGTATATCTAGCAGGGTGCTATTTAAGTGATCATATTTATTCTCATCACTGTGGCAGAAGTATTTTATGTTTTGGCCTTAGAATTATTTGTTTCTAGGAAAAGATTTTAAAGAATGAACTATTATCTCTTTAAATTTTCATTTTTACTTTTCCATCTTTTTCCTTGTGGTACTTCTAGAAACCACCTCTTGCTTTGTTACACAAGTTAACCATTTCAGCCTCCGTCTTTTTTTACACTCTTAGCCCAGATATAATTCTTTGAGAACCCTGAAATCGATAGTTTCAATATGGTGGTGATGGTGGTGGTGGCAGGAGCAGGGTATGGTGTGTTGTCAGCTCCTGCAGTCCTTCAGTAAAAGAAATATAATGCTCATTCCAATGGTTTTTAATTCCTACTTCAGAGAACCACTCCAGGCAGTTTTTATATGGTTGCTAATACTGCTTTAAACCTTTACTCTTTTTCCTTTGGTATGAAGCTCCACGTTACATTCAACTTCCTATATATGACACTTCTAACATCTCTTTGCTACCTCTAGAACTGTCTTACTCCAGTTCTTCATTGTTTATTGCTGAGAAGTCTCCATTATCAAGCCTGTGCCCCATTTCTTATCATCCCATGCCCTACCTCCCCAGCTGTACCCTACATACTGTGCCTCCCATCCTCAGGCTGTTGTTGCCATACCAGGCTTGTATTCCTCAGCACAATGGTATTTAGATTTGTGAATATATCTTTCTACATAGAATATCTGCTTGTTACTTCTATCTGTCTAAAATTGCGGTGATACTAGACAAAGATAAACACAGGCAAAACCAATTTTGACATCTGTTCAGTTAGAGAAACCGCTGTTGCAGTTAAACCAAGAAAACCAAAGCTGGAAGCAGGACAAGAAAAGTTCAGAGTGCAAGCCTGGCAAGCATCAGTCCTGCCAAACTCAGCACAAAGCTTGTGATCTGTTACTAGCAATGATAATAAACATTCCAGGTCTATTTTGTAAATGGCTACACTTTGAAGATTTCAGGAGATGCCTTAGTACTCACCTGATGCTCACGCTACAACCTTGTAGCCCTACAGAGTTGCCATTGCTTGTACCAATATTGAATTTGCAAGGCCTCAGACATGCACATTCTGAACTTTTCTTGACTGGCCTGCAGCTTTGTTTTCAGGTGAAATAAAATACAAGCAACGGATACTGTCTTAGAGAATTCTACTCATTTTAGGAAAAAAGAGGCATTTCCAAAAGTAGAATTCCAATTACATTTAAGTGGAATGATGTTCCAAAGTAGTTTAAATTTATTCCTGACAATCCCTGACAAGCTATATTTAAACTACTCTGCTGTCAATACAATGAGAAAGTAGAGCTCTTCTAGGGTTTATGCTTGCTATCAGTAATTTTGAGCTGAGAAACAGTGATAACAGGTTGGGGTGCAAATTAGCAAAGCAAAGAATATAAAAGGAAGAATGTTCCAACACAAAGGTTATTCAAAGCTGGTAATATGAAATTCGTTTGCAGTCTAACTATCCAAAGTGGTCACAAATAGGCCCAGGAACAAAGTCTTATAAACATGACTATTGCTGAAAGATTAATTTTAGGTCAGGTAAAATATATCAATTCCTACAGAAAAATGTAAATAAAATAATATTCTGCTAAGAATTATATAGTCAGAAAATTATTTACTTTATAAAACAGCGGCCTAATCCAGTTTATTGTAATAGCTCCTGTGCCTCACTTGGGGCCAGAGGCTCCCTGAGAATGCCTACACAAAACAAGATTAAGTGTGTTCATGCAAAGCAAGGTACAAGATTTATTCACTGATTGATTGATTTGATTGATTAAGATTCTGACAGAACAGACAGTTATGGATGAGTTGTAGGTACAGTAATGGAAAATTCAGAGGGGACAGGCTCTGTGAGAAAGGGCACACTTCTACAGCAGCTCCTAGTGATGACTTTTTAAAGAATGACAGATTTTTTTTACAAATGAAAGTTGTGGATCTCTATGGTGAAGTACTTGGAACAGGCTGAGGCAACAGAACTGTACCTCATTCTCTCTTGAACCTGGTCCATGCAGAATTGTAACCTATTTCTGTTTATCTTTTAGAACTGTAAAAATTTAAGCTTTGGGTCTTTTACTTAAACCCTAAAAGTGTTTAAAAAGAGTGCCTTAAAATTTAAAGCTAAAGTGTTGTATAGAAGTCAGTCACAAGTTTCAGATCAGTATCTGAATCCAGACCATGGGAGTCCCCAGACTTTGACAATATGAGAAGAAGGCAACCAAAGCTCATGATGTAAGACAAAAACATTAAAAGCATCTTAAATACATCACAATAATATCCAATTCTGCTATAGTTATTCTTAGAGCATGCTTTTTTTTGTTTTGGTTTTTTTTTTAAACAAAGAAAACATTATCAATTCTTAGATTTAATTAAAGGCATGAGTCTGCAGAACTGTACTGGACTTGTATGTTGAGATATACATAGAAAATAAGAAAATAATAATAAAAAATGTGGCATGGGAATTTTTTTGAGCAGCAGCTTTAACCCAGATTAATTTCAGGGGTGAACGGAGAGGATGAGATCCCCAGTAGCTGGATTTTCTTTGGACACCATGCTCACTACTGAGAGACTCAGCACATTCATACATATGTGACTTTAGGTGGTCTTTGAAGGACTGGATCAGGCTTCTGTTCTTACACTGTACATACGGGCTGTATCTAAAGGGCAAGCGGGCTTTTACTGAAGAATTTTAGGTGTATACTGGTAGAAAACAAATGTAGCATTTTGATAGTGGAGTTTCATTTTGTACTAGACATCATCCATTCAGGAAACAGAGAAACATTGCACGATCCATACGCCCAATAAATAAAAATAAATGCATCTTCCAGTGCTGAACACTCATAACAAACTGCCTGTGGATGAAGCACAGAATAAGAATCATTTGCAGACATTATTCAGCAAATAAATTCAAATAAGGGATGCATTTGAGAACATAATAATCTGCTCACTGACAACTGGCAAACAGAAACAGAGGCAAAATTTGTCAGATAAATGACACATTATGAATTATTCACTCAGTTTTGCAACACGTTGATTACACTCTGTAATCAAATACTGTGCAACTCATTTAACCAGTGGGACTGAGGTCTAGAAAAGAAACATGGTTTCACAGCTCACTATTAAGACAGGGATGAGGATAGTTTGTAAAACAGCTGGCTCCACATATTTAACCCTTCTGAATATTTGTTTTCCCAATCTGGCTCATTTGTCATGTAAGTTGCATCAATGATCATCATAAAGACTGCTTTTCATATATGAGCTAGACTGTTTTTTTCTTTATGTACTGCATATTAGAGTTTATTTGTTTTTAACTGGACATCATTTAAGATGTCAAAGGAACCCTTAGGCAGGGGGCTTCTGTTCTCACTTAGTGAAAATAAGTTACACACATTTCTGGAGATATATCTATTTCATGCTAACATTGACACATCATAGGATAACTATACATTAGGCATAAATTTTATTATTCCAATACTAATTGAATGTCAGTATCACCATTCAGTCTGCAGAAAGATAAGTAGGCACAGCAGAAGAGTATAAAGAAACTATACACTACGGGAAAAGCGAGGAACAGACAGAGAGCAGAGGAGACACAAAACAAAGCTCCATAAATGTATCCAGAAAATATGATGGATGGGAGACACATACACTTGGAAAATAACTTGAGTATCACCTCTGTCCCTGAATGACAATCAGAGTCACTCCAGGGCTAAAGAAAGAATACGAATGGACCATCAGACTGCTATGAGCTGCACAGCGTGACAAATAGCATGATAAAGTAGGCACTGAGAGAAGGTTGTGCTTCTCGTCAAATGTATATCAAAATTTAGAAGTGCTGGAAAAATGTTTTCTGCAAATTATAGCATCAATGCACTCCCCATCGCAGAAATAAGAGAATCCCAAATTTAGTGTCCCATAGTGTGCAATGTTAAGACAATATTTATTTAACAAGCAAGAGAGACTTACCCACTTTCTCTGATTTATACTAAAACACAGCCCATGATTATTCTGTACTTCACCACTCAGAAACATTATATGAGATGGTGTGCACTCCTCTTTCCTACGCAGACTTTTAAGTCTGGTTTCATACTACATATCCTCAAGTCATCATTAATAAAACCCTTGGTGTCATTCAGTGTGGAAACATAGGTATACTCATGATGGTAAAAAATTTATTTTTTAAAAAAGCTAAACACCTAGCTTTCTCTAAATGTACTGCAATATTTCTAACTATCTCAGTATTGTCATATGTCCTGAGTCTTGAAATTGTAAGAAAATAGACAAAGCACTGGCTGTCAAATTAACAGTTGGCATCAGATTGCATTGTGGGACTAACACCAGTTTATGTATATTGGTATCCTTGTGCAACAGAAATCACTTCAGTTTTAATTTTACCAGAAGCTCAAACTTAACAAGTGGCTGGTTGTTCCCAGTTTCCACTGCAGTCAGCAGGAGCTGAGACGGAGGTACACGTGACCAGAACATCCAGTATAGCAAGTGTCTTCAATCAGAAAAGAGCAAATATACTACAAAATATAGGTTATGTTCACTGATCTTTGCTGAAATATAATTTGAAATAAGATAACACTTTTGTCTGAATAGAGATATTTCTGCAGATGGACTTTAGGGGCCTTTGGGATATATCCACTCTGGTAAGATTAAATAATTCAGTCCCATGGAAACACAGGGAAAATGTGTTTATGTCCACCTCAGTTCTATTTGATGACTTTCACTACAGAAGAAAGTTAAGGCTTCTCTTCTATTTTACGATGTCCAATGAACTTTCAGGCTACAGGGAGGTACCAAATAAATTCACTTTCTCAGGGGATGAAAAAATCCTGAAGGCTAAACTGAGCTCTTACGTCCCTGTTTAATGAAAGGGTAATACAAACTGGATCCCATTCCAACCTCAGATGGTGAGATTAATCTAATATCATAACAAATCCAAAGCAAACAAAAGACACTTTGAGGATATTTAGGGGTACCTTTGACAGAGTCTGTAACAAGTAGAACAAAGCACTCGTTGTGAAAGCAAACTGGCAATGGATTAGGAATTTTGTTTAGCCAAGCAGTTATGAGGGAGAAAATACTTATTTTCTACCCATGAATTTACTGTATTAAGAGGCATCTTGAAAGAGGGTATTAAAAAAGGAAAATATTCAACAAAAGAAGTATATATATGTGTGTGTGCGTGTATATATATATATAGCGAGAGAGAATGAGAACAGTGAACATTATGAGAAGCAGAAATGTAAATAGCAGTTGTGTCATGAGGCCATATCTTCCTGCTCCTGGTCATATTTGTGAGGAGTTAATAATCAGCTGCTCAGAAATAGGAATATTTGTCAACATATACCTGTGGGGGACTCCCCCACATGCCTTGGTGAAACAACCTGGATAAAAAAATTGGGTTGCGAGTCAAACAGTGTGTGTGAATGAAGTACCCTAAACTTCCCCTTCTGAGATGGTGTTTGCCCCAGAACCAACGCTGAAGAGGAAGGGGACCGCAAACGCCGTCTGGATTAAGTGGTTACCAAAGGATTAGCAAAAAGATTTGAAACGAGGGAGTCCTTTTGACAAGAAGTATGAAAGAAACACAGGGCTGTGCAACAGGGCAGGTACCCCGGGGGCGAATGAAAGGGGTCGGGCAGGCGGTTGGGTGCTGCCTGCTGCGGGAGGGCCGACCTGCGCTACCCACCGCGGGCGCGGACCCCCCCTGCGCTGCGCGCCCGGCCCGGCCGGGGCTGCCCCAGTGAGGCGGGGTCGGCCCTGGAGCCGGAGCCACCGCCTCTGTCTCGGGGTGCGGGGGGGCACCCTCCCGCCCGGGAGGGGATGAGGGGAGGGGGTGCCTGTGGCTGTGTGTTAGAAATGTTTGGGGTTAATTGTAGAAAAGGACTGTTAAGAATGTACAGGTGTTTAATATTGTGTCTCATCTGATGTATTAGTGATATTGATACTGAATGTATAGTCCACTGATGGCTGGTTAATCACATGTTGTTAGAAAATCAATAAACTACTTCAATCCTGTTTTGATTTAAGCCATGTAAACTGAGCAGTTTTAGCCGGAGAGAAACTAAATAATTTTAGACAGACGTGTCAAACATTCAGTATATGTTGTAACACTCAAGATCTCAGAGAGAAGAAGATGAAGGTGTCTGTCATATACTGTATTTTGAGATGATAAGGACAATGATTGAAGAGAGTGTCAGAAATGCAAATTGTCTGAGGAAAGTAAGCATTCCCAATGGAATCAGAACTGTGTAGAGAGCTTTGTAGAGAGTTCAGTACATTAAGGTCACGTGGCTGCTCACCTATGCATTTCCTTATCTGAATGCATGTCCATTTTTTAACACAATAATAAATTATAAATTCAACTTTTTGTTTACAAATAATTAACATTGCAATAATAAAAGATTGTAGGATTTTTAAAGCAAACTTAAATGTTTATTTGATAGACATTTTAGTTCTCAAGTTATTTTCTATGCTGTAAATATTTTTCTCTTAGAGTAGCTTTTATTTATCATTGTTGTAGATCAGAGACCAGAGTCCAGATACCAGAGAGGTTGCAATTATGACATTATTATTTTACCAGCTGAAATAATGGAAGGAATTGTTCCACTGCGAGTAGATTCTGGATGTTTGTTATGTAAGAATTTGTTCCTAAATTAAAAATAAAATTAGAAGTCCAGATTATGTTGTTTTACTAGGTTCAGTTAAAAAAGAACAACTGCTTCATACAGGAAATCAAAATATTCCCACGGAGCTATCAGCATTCTACTGTTTTATTAATTATCAAAACAGGTTTAACACTGTATAAATGAAAGAAAACAATGTCCGTAATCTCTTCTTAGTGCTAGTAATATTCAGAATATGCTAACTTCATTTCTCCTAAATCAACATTTGTTCCATTAAAATTCTCATTTTATATAAATATCGCAGTTTTACATAATCTTCAAAATGTCTTCAGAACAGTACACAGAATTATTATAGATTTAGTCATAACTCTATTTTACTATTTAAAACAATGAAATTTAGAATAGAGTATTATTAAGGATATCTTTGGAAAAAAGCTCCAGGTTTAGAGGAGACAGTGTTAAGATGTGAATAGGGACAGATCTTAGAAGACTAATTTTGTTATGTCATTCGTAAGCTATTCGACCAAACATTTGAATATTTGTGTTTCTTAACTTAAACTTGTTTGGTAAAGTCAAAGCAATGCAAATGAGTTTTCCTAGTAGCATTTTGAAACTTTAAACAGGTGTTAGGTTTCTTTTTTTTTTTTTTTTTTCCTTCGTAAGTGGCAACAAATAATAAATAATTACTACTTTAGACCCCTGAAGATACACAGATTCTGGAAATTAATACCCAGATGACTTTAATGGACAGGCCTAATGCCTCCTCATGTTTGTTTGATGTTAATGAAGATGTTGGACAAAACCAGCTTCAGCACCAATGGCAAATATCTGGGTGGCTTGGGCATTTGCATTGCAAAATTCTGGTTCGCTAGCTTCAAGTCTTCCAGTCTACAACAAAAACTATTCATATTAGTAAAATAAGCATATTTATATTCAGTCTTTTAATTCAAAACATTAACCAGAAGCTCCTTTCAAGCTATTAAGAATACTTTCAAAACTTGGAAGGCAGATAATTCACTATGTATTAGTATTAGTCCTATTCACTAGGTATTAGTAGATCAAATAAATCCTAATCCCCAAAATTTTAGTCTGTGTTGTGCTTGCTTAGCAACCTTTCTTTCAAGAATAAAGCAATGCTCTTCTCTATCTGGCTGCTAGTTTTCACAAAACTTTATAAATATCATTTCTCTCAGTCACCTTTGCCAAATTTGATAGAGTTTTTTGATAATGAACTGCAGGTTTTTAGGGATAGAAGTACACTTAACTTAGTACTTGCTCATACAAGTTGGGGTCATATAATTTCCTTAGACTCTTAGGACAAGGAAGAAAAAATACAGTAATCCAGATTTCTCCATGCACCTGCTTCCTGCTACTGAAGCCAATTAAATTAAAATAAATTAAAAAAAAAAAATAAAAACCAAAACAAAGAATTAAAGAACTTTATTTTTTTTCCTGGGATTTTTTTTTGTAGGTTCAGGTATTTTTCTTATTTTTGACAGATAACAAAGAATTGTTTGCCAGAGGAAAAATGTCCCCAAGTTAAAATATATCATGTTGACATTCTCCAAATGAATGTCTGTTTTAATTCTAAATTATTTTAAATTTCTACCTAGAAGTCTAGGTTTAAATATCCCTTATTTCAAAATGTTCAGAGTAGAACTGGAAAACTTTTTTTCTATTTTAAAAGTATAAATATATCTTTCAATTTTTATTCATCTAGAAATCCATACATTTAGTCATACACAAGATGATCCTACTAAGAAAAATTCTCACTCTTACAATAATTCCAATAAGAAACACATGCTCAATGAAGGAAATAAATTCAGCATACAGTTGGCAGAGAAAATACAATATGCCTGTATCCACAAGTAGCTAGAACACCATAATCTTTACTTAACACTAATAACAATGAAGTTAAATGCCTTTTTATATGCATTCCAAACTGGGGAATAAATTTTGTTCTTCCTTAAACTTTTTTTTTTTAATTCCTTTCCCTTCTACAATATAGTCTATGGGTAATGTCTGCCATGTATGACAAATAGTTCTCAAAGATATTTCATGTCTCTCAATAGACTGCACCTACAAACTTTACAAAATGTTGTCTCCTAGTCTGGAGAATCCCTGCTTTTAGACAGGTAGTTTGTTTTCCTTTGCAGTTATAACACTCAATACAGCCTTTTATGTATGATATGAAGTAAGATTAAGACAATAAATTTGTGGTTCTTATCTGCAGTCAAGCCTTCAAAGTCTTGGAAGGAAGGAGATAGCTGGTTTCAAATAAAAACTCAGAAATGTGGATGTTCTTCTCATATATTTTAACTTCCTGACTCAGAAAAATTAAATTGTAAGATTACAAGAGAACAGGTTTTCTATAGATTTGTGCTGTTAGCTTTTCATTTGACTGGAAATATTACAAAGCAATCCTTATTGCCTGTAGTTCTGAACTTTCTACTGCTAGTCAAAGCCAAAACTGTAATTCTATATAATATTAGAATGAGAATGTCATTTGAAATGAAAAATATATACATTTTTAAAAATGAAAATGTTTTTGCAACCTTTGTTGTTTCAAATTCTAAAGAAGCGCAGAAGGATCTTTTATATTTTTATAAACTGGCTTGTTTCTGCATCAATTTAGTTGATATTTTCAAGTGTCAGGAGCAGTATCACAGTCAATATTTGATTTATTTTAGAAATTAAAAAGAGAATATTTGGTGTTGCTTTTATCTATATTTGTTTCTAATGTAAAATAATCAACAATGGTGACTTGTGACAAGATACAATTCTAATTAGAGACACAAAATAATGCCACAGATATGTCTAGAAATCAATCTTCATCTAAAACTGAAACACACAGTCATAATTTAAAACAAAAATTGTATGTTCATTTGGGCTTTGAAGATTGGCATAACTCAACACCATTGGCAGCTTCTGCTTGATAAGCCAAGACCAGAGCTGCAAAATTTGCATGTGAGGACTGAGATAGATTGGGAGAACTATGTGAACACTTGGCACAGTTAAAGCCTGCCCAGTATTTGGCAGTGTCTTTCACTTTCCCAAATATTAAATTCATGCAAAGCAAATGTTTTAAGTGAGAAATGCAAATCGCTGGAGCAGAAGAACATGTAAGCCATTCTGTTTTAACTGGAATACACATTTAAAGCAATGATGAGAGTGAGTTTCAGGTATAATCACTACTTTAAGAACAGCAAGGTTGTGAGAAGTATTTTTGCCTCTGAAAGCATGTCAAAACACGGTAAGAGGGTTTCCAGTTTGTTTTTCTTTGGTTATGTTTATTTGTATTTTAGTAGGATTTATAATAACACGTTAGAAGGACTTGTTTTCAGGCTACTGATCCTTCAAAAAACAAGCATGGATTTACCGAGACAGAACAGAAAAGGAACCTGCCTTGGTTTGTGTGGTGCAGTACACATTTTGTGCCATGTTAGAAGGAATAGTATATAATGTGTGCAGCCTTCTACCCTTCTCTATCACATCTAGATCCTTTCCTGACAACAAAAGCTGCACATATACGTACACTGGGTCAGAATCTTTAAATACGTACATGAAATTCTGCTTCTTTTCTTTAAATGAAAATGCAGAAAAAAAGAAATATGTGCTAGTAGGCAATAACAATTGAAATATGCTGATATTTTATGACTATTTTCTGTTTTTTATAACTTTTTTAAACTTGAAACGTCTGAGTTTCAATTTTACACAAAGGGTGTCTACTTCAGGTTGATTTGTTTTGTTACTTTTTTGTGGAGGAAAAACTTCGTTGATTTTGATGACACAATTAAGGAAAATGTTGTTTGTGTTTGTTAAAAAATTCTGGTTTGCACTTGCAGACTCTGACCAACTAAGTATGTGAGGAAAGCGTTACGCTGAAGTGCAGGCTGCATTCAAAATTTCTTTTTGCTTTAGTGTGTGCATTGTGATATCTTCTTGAAACGTTTCTGATTAATTATCATTAAAATAAGCAAAAATACCTTTTCTTATTATTTTAAGGATGCGTGTTCTGCATAGACAACAATACAGACTATAGTTTGTATTTCTTATGAAAACTCATTTTTTACTTATTCGACAAGACATATTTGAGGCAGTTTATTAAAATTTTAGTTTAAATCATGTGTGTTTGGAAACAAATCTTCCATCAGCCCCAGTAAACATACTTTGATATGCACCATAAGGTTGTTTCAGAGCGCACAAACTGGATTCCTTTCAGATTAAACTGTGAGATGAACTCCAGGAAGTCACCTAATGCACTCCAACAGGAACTAGCACTGCATCTGTAGAACAAGACTAGAGCTCATTGGAAGTAAATGATCTAAAATGTATTTAGGTTGTCATCTGCTCAACACCAACTTTTTCATTCTTCAGACCAACTTCTATTGCAACACATTGTTTACTAACATAGGTATAATCAGTGTCTTTTGTAAACCTTTATCTATTTACAGATTAGCCTAGAATTTCTTCCTTAAGATCTGTTGAAATGAGTGCTCAATTGCACTCCTATTTTTTTTCCCTGAAAAATAGTAACAGAGCTTTTAATAAAGAAATCTGAATATGTACCCAAGTGTACAATTTTCATTCATTTCATCTGAATAAGTAGCCAAGTTTCTACGGGCTTTACAGTGAGGACGCACATGTGAACTGTGACCATGTATTCATAAAAAGCAACTCAGACACCCACAATGGTTTGGAATTACGATCTAGTTTAAAAATTATTCATGTAATTGTATTAAGAGCTTTTAGTAAGAGAATTAAATTTAAAATTTACAAAATAATCTCATTGGCATAAGATGTTTCTATGATGATGTTTACCATTAGTAAAAAGAAAAAAGTGGGTGATAAGGAAAGAAAAATTCATATTTACTTGAGCCTGAAAAAAAATCTATTCACTGTTACATATCTGCATAAGATTTTTTGAGACTGCCTCAATTTTTATTATGACTGTCTCAAAGGTTCTTGTCACCTTTCCATACTACTCTTTCTTCCTTTCGTGTATAACAATATCAATACAGCCTTTTTATTTCTTTCCCCATATAATCTCTGTATCTTCTCCATACTGCTCCAAAATTTTGGAAATTTTTTACATCTGTAAAACAGATGTAAACATCTGTACATCTGTAAAACAGATGTAGGGCAACAACTCAAAACAACCTCCAGCCCATCCACTGTACCTGTTATACGAACTGAAACAATACAAAGGAAGGTAACTCCAAATGTTCTTGGCTGTTAATCTTCCTGAATATTTTCTTTTCATGGAGGCATATAATAGCTAAATTATTCTAAGGAAACCTGTCACAGTCCTGTTAAAACCAAACCACCAATTAGTGCCACTTTCTGGATTTCTTATTGATCCCTTGCTTTTTGTCCATTTAGTCTGTGAATTTCTAATGGCATGGCTAATGTCTTTTATCACTCACACAGGAGTTGCCAAAGGATAGTATTTACCAGGCAATCATAAAAAAGAAAAAAATACTAATGACTTATCCCCTGATAAGCATATTGTAATAGCTGCAAGAGAAAAAATTAACTGAACAAATCCATTTTCTGGGAAGTTTATTTCCTCTTTATGTACTCTGACATGCAGAAGCTGTTATTTATAAAGTATGTGGTATTTTTATTGAAGCTATCCTGTGATCATTATCTGAAGTTTATTTAGACTGTAGGCTTATTTTTTCTCTCCACTCAATAAGAATTCAGGATATCAATATGTAATTTTACTTTTTGCAAGTATTTCAGGTACTGAAATTATCATATTTTCCAACATCCCATTGCTGAGAATCCAATAGTTTTCTCCATCCTCCTTGAGCAGGTAAATATGTAACATTTCCTCTGTTGTAAATTGGTAGATGTTGCTGCTTGACACTTTTTATATGCTTAGTGTTTTGAAAGGAAAGGAGGTAATCTTTACTTTTCATGCTTTTACATTTTTTTCGGTATCCTCACACTGAATAAATGTTGTGCATTGTGATAATTTCTGCCAACAGCCAGCATCTGATTCTTTAAAGGGTGATCAACTTCACTCTAAATATTAATTGCAGAAAATATACTGTATTCATAAAGATCAGCCCTAAGGAAGAAGATGAAAAATAGCTTTTTAAAAAAATCTAGTAATATTCATCCCATTTCACAGTCTGAAGTTGGAAACAAGGATAATAATATGAAATGAGAGATTCAGTCACTTAGGGAATATTCTCCCCCTCACTAATTCCTATAATTTCAGATTATAAAAGTTGATTTTACTAGCATAGACTGATGTCAGAATTTTCTGAAACTTTGAGAAAAAAATCACCTTGGAATAAGAAAGGACTTCTGCAAGAGGTAAACTGAAAAAAAAACCAAACCCACTACTATTCCTAGAAAAGACATTGTCACATAGTAGTAGCCATTCTTATCTATGCACTAATCCATTTAAGATGAAGAGTGGTTCCTGCCATTGACATTTTATATGGCACTGTATTTTTTGAGCAGATTCTGCCTTTTGCTGTCACATTTTTTCTTCCAGATGACATTGCAGTCAGAGAGAAGGGAATTCTACATGCATCCTGTTTGAGTTTTTTGTTTGTTTTAACCAGGAGAACATATTATAGGGCTCTTCTTTTGGGTAGAAATGAACTTTGTATTTGACAAAAGCCTGATGGTAAAGCTTTTACCTGTCAATATATAGCATAAGTTGTTTAACCTTCAGCAAAATATAGTGTTATAAAGAACACATTACTTTTTATTTAATAGTTATTTCCTCAGATTTAAAAATGTCATCTTTATGAGCTGTTTGTCACTTAAAGTTTCACAATTCTTTGTAATTTGAATGTAATCTTCCACTTGTAGCAGATCAGTTTACTAAAATGATGTTCTCAAGATATTGTCAGTTTCATTATGAAACAAGATCTTCTGCCTATTCCCTTCAGTTTATTCAAGAAAGTATAATGCGAAGAGATTTTCCTGTAATCCTGAGATATGATTGAATGAGAGTTTTTCAATGATTTCTCAATACTCATAGTAGTGTATCCTTTCTAAAAAAAAAAAAAAAAACATGGAGAATAATCATTCTCTTTAACTACATCTGAATTATTTTTGCACAAAAATCATTGTTAATACAATTTTTAAATTATTAACTCTTCCAAATTACAGTCTTATTTCAAAAACTAGAAATAGTTTTTGAGAACTTTCAATGTCACCACAGATTGGTACATTTTGACATTTATCTGTTAGGTGACATAGACTTTCTAAATAATAATTTTTTTATTATTTGGAAAAACCTGCCTATTAAGATAGCTCACCGTAGGTTCCAGTTCTTCCATACCATTCAGAGCCCTTCCAAATGTGATGTCAGAAATATTTACATTGCCATCTGAATCGGCTTTCCATTTTCATGGGAAGTCTTTCCCTTAAGAATTTTTTTTTTTTTCCAACCAGTTGTCATAGTTTCAGGCAGACAGTACCTTTTGGATTCTTAGGAGAAGTGTGAATAATCACTTTTTGGAGACACTTGGTTTTCAGAGAGAATGTTGATAAACAACGAACCAAAGTAAATCTCAAATTAATGAAGTTGGGGCAAAGTTATCTAGTTTAAGAAGAAAAGGAGAGCCCAGCAATAGATGTTGAAGATTAAAAAAAACCAACTCCAAAGCAGCAGTTTTCATATTAGAATATGAAACACAGTTTCCAGGTTAATTTTTTCTTTTCAGTTTTTTCTTGCTGTTGTATACATCTCCCATACCCTTGCAAATTTATTTTTGAGATCCTTCTCCTTGATTCTTTTGTGATATTGCATTCTGAACGTGTGTGGATACAAAGGAAATTCTAGGGTTTTTTTATATCTCCTTCTGAAAATTGAAGCACTCAAAAAAAAAAAATATTCCAAGGCAACAAAAATATAAACATCCATCTTCCCATTGTATTGTTAAAAATTTATTTTTGTTGTTGTTTATATTGCAATGCACTGTATTTATACAACAAATCTTCTGGGAATTCTCTTAGGACCAGAGAGTTTAATTAGAGAAGATCTATAGTGTCATTTCAGCTGTAGGGGTTTGCTAAGATGAAGGACATCTCCTCTTTTCCTGTGCATGAGACCCTGAATGAATTATTTTCTACTTTGAGGCTTTTCTAGTATGACTACAAGTCTTTTGATCATGAAGGATCATTTTACCTCATGAAAATGCACGCGAAATGCCTGCTTTGACCCTGATTCTCCTTCACAGTAACAGCCAGTCGTCTCTTGTAATCTATTAGTCCATAATGTTTCTTTAGGTCGGATCAACAGAAGCCCCTTTTTCTTGGATATTGTACAATTTCTGTTTCTAGCTAGAATAAAATGTTACTTTTATTTTTCTACTTTCAATTAAAAAAAAAAGGTTTAAATAAATTTGTCAAAACAACCTTGTCCTTTGTCTGAATATATATACAAATAATGATGGAGAAAATATTTATTTTTAATCTTGTTTTCATTTGGTTTGGTTGGCAATGCATTCCAATGTTTGTTTATATATACGCATTCATGCACACAAAATAAGAAGTGTACATACTTTTTAAAAATAAATAAGAACTGCAACATCTATCCAAGTTAGCAAAGTTTCTCCTCATATGCTACCATGACATATAATAATAGTTGAGACAATTGGTTCTATCTCCTTTCACTTTTAAACACTAATTTAGTTTAGACAGGTTGTGCTAATTATCTCTGCACAAGCTGCTCCAGTTATACTAGGTAACAAGACTGCAATTTATCCCTGACTAACTATATTGATTTCTCTCTTGCCAGCTATAATCAGATAAATAAACCAATAAACAACACTTGTTCTTATCATCTTTGCAGTTTAACAATACTCAGCTTCATTTACTGTTTTCTGACAAACATCCCTGCAGAACTTACCCTTTTCATATCTAGTTGGCATATGAGCTATCTTCTCATACCTGATATATCGTTTCCCTAATAGCAGAAAAGTAAAGCCAAGTGAATCCCTAATGAACATAAACCTGCTTTGGGACTCACATTCCACTGCTTTAGTCTTGCTTTAAATCAATGTTTGCATTGTTTTGTGTTTTAACATCCTAATTTGCTGGTAATAGCAGCTGTTCTCTTAGCCTATGCATGGATACACATATTTACTCTTCTCTCAGCTGCAAGCAATAGTGGATGTTTTAGAGACTACTCCAATGCAGAATTATTTCAACATCCTTGGATTTGACTCTGCTGTCGTTGATTTCTGTTTCTCCTGGAAGCAGGAATCTTTGAACTATGGCCCTGTCTTGGTGACAGAGCGCTGACACAGCTGACAAGCACTTTATGCATGAACATGTTACCAGGCCAACCTTTTGAAAAGGTAGATCTAAGATCAGTATCAAGCATGTAAATTTGTTTTAATATTTAGTCCTTTTCTGAATGTGAGCTGGCTTGAAAGAGATTTATATTAGCTATGCACTATGACTCAAATACAGTAGCGCCTTTTTCTTGGATCTTTGTCACTTGAGGCAGGCAATTATTCACTGAGTGAGAAAACCTACTTCTGTAGCTGAGATAGATACAGAAAACATACCTTAAATTTCCTGCTTTACATAAAGAGTATGAGAGGTGAAAGCCTGGATCTTCTATAACTAAGTGGATCCTTACATCAAAATGCTTTCTCTTCACCTCAGACATTTAATTAAGAAACAGGCACTAGGAATAATAAGACATTACCTAACAGCACTTTTTAAATGTCTTAAACACCTCATAGCTATATTTCTTCCACAATATTAAAGGCAAGTGATTTATTATTTTTCTTTAAGACAAAAGATGCTCAGATGTCTACTTCTTTTTGAAAGGGAATGAAAACAAATGTCAAGATCGATATTTTTTTTTTTCCACCCAGACCATAATTATACATCTGTCAAATGAACCAAATGAAAAAAAGACTTAAATACGACATTAAAAGCTTTATTGTTTACCGGTATTCGTTACATGGCGATTATGGAGTGAGACTGCAAAGAGGAACTGTGAAGGTTTGGGGATCTCCAATTGAATATTTCCATCTCTTAAACTGTCCAGGCTTCTCCTAAGCCTGCCTTTCTTAATTTCAGCCTTCCAGAGTTTTTTTAGTTGAGTATTATTACAATAGCCCTGTTATCACAAGGATTTGTATTCAACTATAATTTCACTTCAATACAAATGCAATACCTCTTTTTGTATCTTTCTGTCTCTGGATTTGCTTACATAGATGTTTTGATGTTTGTATATACCAAGAGATGAGTTTGAGTAGGAAGAATAGAAGTTAGGTTAGTTTTGGTTTTTAAACATTCACATGAGATGATAAAGGTTAGTTTGTCAGTTTGAAGCTACCTTATGCACAGCTTAAAAGCAACCTTCAACTGATAACCACAAGATGAAGAGGGAGACGTTAAGGTAATAAAGAAGTTTCAAAAATGTCCAGGGAAATATACAACACTGATTATCTTGTGACAAAGAAAAATTCATAGGTTTGCATTCTGGAACAACGTGAACAGTATGTGAAATGTAACTTTGGAAGTGAGACTGGTGGTGGAGTGGGACATTATGGTCAGTTCTGCCAAAGTATCCTGCATTGTAGGATTTCATGATATTGCCCACTGGGAGGTCTAATTTTTAAAAATGTGGTGATGCTTCTAAACATTTGCACATTCCTACCATATGTTTTATGAAAGCTGTCATATCTATTATCCATATAGGCCATAAAAATAAAAGTAGAAAGTAGTGAATGTAGCGAATTTTAAAACTTACTGGGTATATTTGGAAAAAAAAAAAAGAGTTCTTACTATTTTCCCATTGATCTCTTTCAGTGGTATCTGAATATTGCAGCCTTCTGTTGTACCACTTAGCAATAATTCTTCACAAGTTGCAAGTGGTGGTATCTCACATTAAAGTTCAGTGTAAAATTTTCAGGATCATTTCTCTTTACAAGAATTCTGAGATTTCCCAGGCCCCAAATTCATTTATGCCTCACTCCATCAGTTTCTCTAATATAAAAATTATCTACCTGGTCTGAACTACTGTTTCTTTTGTAATTGCTAAATCATTGACATGTGCCCCTGCAGGATGGTAGCATGACCTCTGTACTCATTAATGGGTCTCTGCTCTCCTTTTGCAGCTGATTTAACTAGCAGTTTCATTGCAAATCTAAAAATGTTACAGAAGGTGGCATTTGTGTTATAATAACCTTTGTAACCCTATGACAGCTCCTCCATCCTGGGGCTCTGAACAAGGTCTAATATTTTCAGATGAATGACTGAACCTTTCCAAGAGTATAATATATGCTTATATGGATTTTTAACTAAGAACTGGCCTAAGTGTCCCAGAACACAGCAGCAAAATGCCATCAGCTGTATCGGTCAGGATTGGGCCTCTATCACATAAAAAGAGGAAAAATTACATTGCTTTTTTCATTTAGACAGCAGTAAAATTCTGTTCACAAATGTTACACTCCTGTAAGAGAAATGTGTCCTCTCCCTCTTCATAATGCTAATAAACCTTAGACCAGTTATAAAAGATTCTTACCCTTTTCGTATCCAGTCAATAAATTGTTGCATATTCTCCTATATCAATTTTGTCTTCTTCCTTTGGTATAAAACAGTCTTGAATTCTGTCTGTTCTATGGCGGTTTCTCAAGCTCTTGAATCACTGTAATTCATGTTCAAGTAATTTCTGCCTTGCCTTTATATTGGAATCATTGGTAGTGCTGGAGTATTGTAAAGCATAACTAAAAGGTATGCTGTAGCTCAAATAGAATTTATGGGATCAATATAAAAAATATTGGGTGAATTTCTTGGCATTATGCATGAAGCAAAAATTAGTAGGTCATAAATTGTCTTCCTTGGCCCCAAAATCTATTAAAATAGTGAAAATAGCTATGTAGAATTTCACCCAGTCATCGCCACTGCTTAAGTTTGTACATCAAGGTTAAAATGACTCTATCAATATGCACATAGACTACAGACCAGATTTTCAGAAGAAATTATCTTTTGCTTCAGCAATTAAAAAGAATCTGGATTTTCATAAAACCCAAGCACTCATCTTGCCAAGTACCTCACACAATCTGGTCGCTAATTTTTGTGAACTGTTTTGAAAGTACAACTCTATTAAAACTAATTACAGTTTTTATGGTCTTACAAACATGTTTTCTGCCCTGTGTTTCTGAACAGTACAGAAATAAATGGAGATACTCACCATGACATTTACCTGCTAAGTGTAGAGATCTACATCCACACCAGGTTTTTTAAAGTCAACAGAAAGGAATAGGCATAGTAAGGGCATGGTGGCCTCACCTGTTCTGGACATCATCAATAGACTGTGGCAAATAGCACTGGTGAGGATTGCTTGTTTTTGTCTAGGTATTTAGGTGAATAACTTCACTGCAGCTCCATGTGTCTGATCAGATGAACCCTTGCCCAATTGCCCCTACACTGGAAATGCAGGAATTTGAGAAGTGAATAAACAGGTGAAACAAAGAAAATTTTTATTTCCCTGTGATAATAATAGATGGTATTTTCTGACAAAAAAAAAATAATTAAAAACTTTGGTGAGTTAATTGTTGGTGCTGCTAAATCCAGGGAGTCCTGCAGTGCTCACAGTGTCTGAGACGAGGGACTAGATTGTGTCTGCCTTTGTCTCTGATTTCTTTTCCATCACTGAGAAAGCAAGTCTTCCTGTGCTTATGTTTTTTCTTCAAAATATATAAAATAACATTTTTCACTGGTGTGCTGTCTGAAAGAACATGTTAATCTTTTGGGAGACTCAATTATGACAGAGATGGAGACAAATCAGTACTGAAACACAAATATTTTATTTGTTTTTGGCAAGCATAATTTCTTTTAAAATCACCTCTCCTAGAAAGATTGTTACATAGAAAATGTATTTTGAGCATCTAAGTCATCTATATAAAAATATTTGTAATATGTTTTCATTAAGTTCATTTTTATTTATCATTTTCACAGAGATCAGAATTTAAAACAATTTTTTTTATTTCTTTTCTCTTTTCAGTTAATTAGCTACCAGTTCTGATGTTTTGTTTCCTGTCTTTCAGACTTACAACTCATTGATTTTGAACTTGTACCCCAGTAAACTCACTTTGCCAACACTCTTCCTGATACTAAGACTACATATATATTTTTCCAAAAAAATAATTTACATCACTAAACAGATTGCACAATCAGGAGATCGTGTCAAGGCCCTGAATGGACCAAAAGGCTTTGTAACGTCTTCCTCCTCTCCTTGGTTACTTGGCTGCCTACATTCAAGATCAGCTCTGATCTTACTTAGCTGTGTAACTTGGGATCAGACTGCAGTGAAAACAGGTAAGCTGTGAGAAGGAGGTGTGAGGTCTCTGTCACCATTCCCTGGAAACTATTAAAGCTCAGGTCCTTGCCCTAGGTCCTTGTGTGAGTTTTCATAGAACCTTAGAATCATAGAATTGTCTAGGTTGGAAGGGACCTTTAAGATCTTCTAGTCCAGCCATCAACCTAACTCTGATAAAAAAACCAAAACATCAGTAAACCATGTCACTAAGCACTACGTCAGCTCATCTTTTAAATACCTCCAGGGATGGTTCTTCAACCATTTCCCTGGGCAACCCATTTCAATGTTTAGTAACACTTTCTGTATATTTTTTCCCTGATATCCAATCTGAACCTCCCCTAGCGCAAACTGAGGTCATTTCCACTTGTCCTGTTTCCTGTGACGTGGGAGAAGAGACCGACCTCCACCTCTCTGCAGCCTCCTTTCAGGTACTTGTAGAAAGTGATAAGATTCAGCCTCCTTTTCTCTAGGCTGAACAATCCCAGCTCCCTCAGCCTCTCCTTGTAAGACTCCAGACCCCTCACCAGATTAGTTACCATTCTCTGGACCCACTCCAGCACCTCAATGTCTTTTTGTGGTAAGGGGACCAAAACTGGACACAGTACTCAAGTGGGACCTCACCAGCACTGAGTACAGGGTGATGATCACCTCCCATGTCCTACTCACTACGCTGTTCCTGATACAGACCAGGATGCTGTTGGCCTTGTTGGCTACCTGGACACACTGTTGGCTCATGTTCAGCTGACTGTTGACCAAAGCCCCCAGGACCTTTTCTGCCAGGCAGCTCTCCTGCCACTCCTCCCCAAGCCTGTAGCACTGCATTTTGTTGCAGCTGTGCTTCTGTCCAGCAATGCATCTTGCTTTCCATGACTTGGCCTTGCTGACTTCGCTTCCTGACCTGATCTGAGACCCGCATGGTCATGGCTGGCAATCACAGGGATGTTATCTGATCACTTCTTCTTGCACACTTACTTTGGGATGGTACCCGTTGGTGAGATTGCCCTGCCAGACTTGTCACTCCTGGCTCCTCTTCTGCTGCAGTGCCTTGCTGCTCCCTGAGTGTGCTCTGTGATACCTCATTAGGAAATGCCAAGATAAGACTCTGTATATAATACTATAAAATGTATCTATTAACAGAGTCCATCACTATTTCTGAAATATGGAAGATAGTTGCAGATAAGGACTAATCTTTATTAAAGGAAATACATGGTTCCAGCCTAATCCTTGAGTACGCTGCATGGATGTATAACATGGTATTCTTTTAATAAAAGTGACTTCTGTTATTTTTCTCTAACACAGTTTTCTCTGGGGAAAATATTTCTGTATGTTTTTCAATATATATTTGGACAGTAAATCTTTTCTCCCTTCTCAGTTAAATGTGTACTTGATTAGCTGTATACCAAACTTCAGGAGAGGGGAGGGAAAGCCTTAAATAATAATAGAAATGACAAATTGTGGATGTTAAATGTGAAACACTGCTAGAACTGAAGCCAGAAAGTAACTATGTGAGATGATGCAGAAAAGCATCTTCTGACACCTGACAACTGAAACCGGTTGTGCCTTAAGGCACTGGTGTTGGCAAGTACATGGAGAAGTGCCTTGTGGTATTCCTACAGTGCCTTAATAAGGTTTCAAATGAGAACAGCTAGCATCAAACAAAAAAATTATCTCACCCAGAACTCATGTTTATCTGTTAAAAGAATTAAAATGTTAACTTTTTGGAACACTTGTTCTTGAATTAATATATTATATTGCAATGCAAAGAAGCAGTACACATATTTAGTAGTTCATTATACAGAGGTTATTTGTAAGTTGCAGAAAACCTTCCTAGAGGCAGCAGTTTCAAGAATGAAAAAACAGTATTTAGGGTCGTGAATCACAATTGGATACACTGGGCAAAAACACACAAGCAGCTGATGGATCTTTAGGAACTGTGTTGGAAGTAGCTGCTTCAGGCTTAGACCCTCTTTTTTATTTTCTATTGAAATTTGAGAGCTGTGATACTGAAAAATTTTCTTTTGTAGGTCATTTTGTAATACAATAAAAACTTAAGCTAGTCTTTTTATTTGAGGAAACAAGCTTCCCTCCCCCATCTTCTCACTTTGTCAACCCTCTTCCACTTGTGTATGGTCATAATATATAATTTCTGTTTAAGCCCCAAGTTCTCTAATTGAAATGCTGTCAAAATTCTCTGTTACAAATGTGGCGGGAAAAAGGTTCTGTCTATGCTGATACAATTAAAACTGATTAATCTTTCTGATGCTGTTTGGCAGCATTAATTGAAAAAGAAAAGGGAAGAAAGAAGAAGGAAAAGGAAGCAGTAAGGGAAAGAGAAGTGCTACCAGACCCTGACAGTCAGCATTGGCCAGGCAAGGTTAGAGGCTGCTGGGCTCTGCTCCTAAAGCTCATCGGGAATTTTACGCTAAGTGGGCACTGGAAACAAAATAGAAACCAGTTAGAAGGAAAATGCTTATCATCGCCTTCCTTCACAGAATAATTTCCACTTGCCATGAAATTACAGAATCTGTCTCCTGGATCCATGAATTTTGAATCTCTTGCTGAACAGTATTTTACTAAGAGAATCACATAACAACAGAATGATATGGGTTGGAAGGTGCCTATGGACATCAACTTATCCAACCCCCCTGTCGAAGCATGTCCACCTAGAGCAGGTTGCACAAGAATGTGTCCAGGCAGATTTTTAATGTCTCCAGAGATGGAGACTCCACTACCTCTCTGGGCAGCCTGTTCTAGTACTCTGCCACCCCCAAAGTAAAGAAGTTTCACTTTATGTATAAGTTTGTGCCCATTTCCTCTTGTCCTCTTACTGGGCGCAACTGAAAAAAGACTGGTCCCTTCCTTTTGACACCCACCCTTTAAGTATATATAGGTGTTGATCAGATCCCCCCTCAGCCTTCTCTTCTTCAAACTGAAAAGACTCAAGTCCCTCAACAGTTCTTAATAAGAGAGATACTCCAGGCCCCTGATCGCCTTCGTAGTCCTCTGCTGTATCCTTTCCAGCTGTATCCTCTGTTCTTCTTGAACTGGGGAGTCCAGAACTGGACAAAGTACTCATTTGTGTATGCTGTGTATTCTGGGGCTCACCAGACAGAGTAGAGGGGCAGGATAACTCCATTGACCTGCTAGTTACACTCCTTCTGATGCACCCCAGGATGCCATTGGCCTTCTTGGCCACAGGGACACACTGCTGGCTCATGGTCATCCCATTGTCCACCAGAACTCCCAGGTCTTTTTCCTCAGAGCTGCTTTCCAGCATGTCGGCCCCCAGCCTGTACTGATGTAGGGAGTTATTCCTCCCCACGTGCAGCACCCTGAAATTCCCCTTGTTGAATTTCATCAGGTTCCTCTCTGCCCAACTCTCCAGCCTGTCCAAGTCTCACTGGCCTTCTGATGTGTCAGCCACCCCTCCCAGTTTTGTATCATCGGCAAATTTGCCAAAGGTCCATTCTATCCTTCATCCAGGTCATTGATGAAAATATTGAAAAGGACTAGACCCAGTACTGACCCCACTTGTTACAGACCTCCATCTAGAATCTGTGCCACTGATCACAACCCTCTGAGCTCTGTCTTTTAGCTAGTTTTCAATCCACTTCACTGTCTATTCATCTAATCCACACTTCCTAGGCTTACCTATGAGGATGCTGTGGGAGATTGTGTCAAATGCCTTGTTGAAATCAAAGTAGACAATGTGCACCACCCTCCTCTCATCTATCCATCCAGTCATGCCTTTGTAGAAAGCTATCAGTTTAGTCAGACATGATTTACCCTTGGTGAATCCATGTTGACTACTTCTGATATCTTTCTTTTCCTCCAGACAGAAAGGATATGTTATTATGTCTTTAGAGACAAGTCTTTATGTCTTTAGAGAGGATATGTCTTTATGTCTTTAGAGACATAAAGAGTGCTCCCTTTATCCACCCCTTCTGAAGATAGCTCTTAGCTTTGCTAAGACAATTTCTTAAGGAACAAAAGAAGTGAGCTCAGGTATTGCAGCTATGGTGGGAGAGTACCCATAGGCTGGAGGGACTCATCAATCAGAGCATACAAGTTGGGAAAAGGCAAACACGAGCTATAGTGGTAAAAATGTGTAGGTTAAACAAATGAAACACTGTACTCCACAGACAGCATAGATGACCTTAGTTTCTTTATGTGGCATTTTAGGTATGTTAGATTCAGATTCTTGTTTCTACTAAATTATAATGTATTTTATGCTGACATAGTCTGCTATTTCCTAATCTCAAATGAAAGCAGTATTATTATTTGCTTGCCTGTTGTATTTAATTTCAGCTTTTTAAGGGAGTTCTCTTCATAAAGTTCAAAATGCTGAAAAAGTTTGAAGGTAAAAATGTAAGACTTTGGAGTTTGAGTACTCACTGTAATCCACTGAATTCATAGCTTATAGAGAAAATTATGGTGTGTCCTGAAGGAGCCATATGTGCTTAGGATCCTCTCATATACTTCAGGAATGGATATAGGAAAAAGGTCAGAATTGATGTACCATGGCAAGGAAATTACCTTAGGTGCTTCATAAAGTAATTACTTTCCACAGGGAAATGAGAGATGAATTTGTGGGTTAAATATTGTTGAGTTGAGCCCCAACTCCGATAATTATTCATGCACTTTTCAGGTATTCATGATGAGATTAAATAAAGCTATCCTGGATAAATCAAAATATTTGGACATTTTCCTAAACAACAAGTTTAGACATATATAAAGTACATATGTGTTATTTCACTTGAATGTATTCATACAGAGCCACAACAAAATGCCTACCATACCATGACCAAGATCTAAACCTAAAAAACAGTAAATGTATGTTTATGATTATGTATCAGTTTCTCAATCTATTCTGTAGAACAGTTCACATGATTAAAAATAAACATTTTTTGCTTTTCCTCTCTGTGATTATGAATCCACCAATAAATGAAATATGATGGACTATCGGTGTACCAGGAAATGAGTATACAATGCATTGTACTCTTGTTGATCAACACCCAGAACTTTAGGTAATTTTTTTTCTGAATTGCTGTTTTTTTCTTTTTTTTCTTTTTCAAGAGAATGATTCCTTCTTGGTAGACCTGAAAACTTTCAATGTAAAAAAATTCCTGCATGAATTCTGACAGTTATCTGAGGCAAATTATATTAACACATTTTGAGTGATGGTACCTAACCATGTGAACACACTTTGATTATTGTCAATCTGAAATGAAACCTTGTGCTTTAGCACAAGTTAGCATACAATTACCTTCATTGTCCTTTAAAATACTCTGGTTTACTTTGTATTTGCAATAAATTAAGTGTGTACACAAGGACGCACCTCAACGAATGAGCAAAAGATTTTCTGGTACTTGACTGTACTGTAAACTAAATGTATACATTAAAATTTCAAAACAATTTAGAAATGCCCACAAAAGTTAAAATCTGATTTATTTCTTGACCCAAACCAGATATTTTCATTGAACTGATGATGTTTTAGAGTTTTATCTTAGAGATAAAAGAATATAAAAGAAAGCAATGCAAATATATGAAAAACATATGTTAGAAAATGTTGTCAGCAGCGGTGTATGAGTGATGTTCTTCAAGGTATATGGGTATAATTTTACCTACGTTGAGGTTAAGTTGATCTCAATGGAACTAGGATTTCAGATACAGAAGACACATACCTACGTAAGAATTAGTTTTTGTAAAGAACATAAATTAAAATAAAAGTATGGAATGAATACTACTACAAGTGTTTCCTATTTGATTCTAGTCAACAAAAATAGAGCAGTTGATAGAAGTTACAGAAAAAAAAAGTAAAAAGTTTGACAATAAAATGGTTTTATAGTGAAAGTATCACATTCCACTAATAAGGAAAAGAGATTAGATATAGTCCTTCAGAAGACCTGTAAAATATGACAATTTAACAAAAAATATATCATTATTCACATAGCTGGATCCTAACATAAGTCACTATAGTTCTGAAGCAGACCAGAAAGGACAGTAAATTCTGATTAATTTTGTACCTTTAAACATCTTAAGGTGTTACCCAAATTTTCTGGGCACCTCCTAAATTCTCTACATAAACTATGAACATATATTAACCATTAAAGTTTATGTTTTTTAAGTAGTTTTCCTGGCAGCAATGGCAGTGGAGATATACCAAATGCACTAAAGCAAGCAGTATCTTAGTCTAATAATTTTCTTTGACCAGTACTTTTTTTTTAATTGCATAATATTGCCAATAGGCACACCATTCTTCTTGTGAAAGCAATGCATCCTTAAATCATTTTTGGTTTATGTGAAATAAAGCAAAATATGACAATGTTTTATTGCTGTTGAATAATATCACCTCTGGAGTAAAGTAAAATAAAAACACTTAAAGTGGGAGACAAAAAAATGTACATAGAGAAAAAAAAAAGATATATCAGCAGAAGATACAGCAACAAAGGGAATACAAAGCTAAAATACAAAAAACAGAGCCAATTATAAGGAAGATGAAACAAAGAATGCATAGAAAGAGAATTATGCAGTTGGGTGAAATCGGACTAGAAACAGAGAACTATAACACAAGAAAAAAAAAAGGAAAAAAATTAAAAAAGCAATCTAAACAGAAAGAATTATAGGAAAAAAAAAAAGAAAATGGCAAAGTTATAGAAGGTGGATATATGCATAGAAGAAAGCCTGGAAAAAGACAAATCCAAGTGAGCCCAAAAAATTCAGGGAATTCAAGGATTTAAAGCATGTATTTGGCAAGAAAGCAAGAATGAAGAGGGAAATTATTTACTCATCTCATCAACAATGGGAAACAGAATATAAATATACATGGTGTGCATGAGTAAGCCACTGAATGCATCCTGAAATATTAATTTTATGCCCCTTGTTTCTTCTGATGTGTACAAAAAACCAGTGCATATTTCCTGGAAATGTTCTCTAATTCTAGGAGTGATGAGACAAAGAACACCAATGGAATATCTTCTGCCTGTATTAAAACCTAGAGGTGTTTAATTTGAGATGCTGTTTTCCTTTTTCCCCTGACTCTGCAACCTGTGTTGCAGACTTGCAATGTTGTACCGTATGACCTGCATCACTCTTGATGAGGATTAACATAATTTCAGAAAACCTTAAGTCCATCAGTAATAAAAATCTGCAGGGTCAGCTAGAAGATGTCTATTTGGCTACATGATGACTGCCTCCACTTGATTAATGCAGTCAACTTAGACTATTGAGATGCAAAATGAAGCAGTTTGTATACATTCTGCTTTACCCAGAGGCTATCATTTTCAAAGTCATTTCTGGCACCTAATACAACACAGAAATTGAGAAAGTTGGAGCCAACAATTTTTCATTTTGAAATGTCTTTTTTGAAGTTGGAAGATGCATATTTAATGGTTCACCTGAAGCTAGATTCTTCAATTTTATGTTGCAACAGTAACTAATTTATAGTGACAATTTAGATTTAGGATACAAGAGACTGCCACTAGTTGGAATGAAAACTTTTTAACTTGGTGTAGCCTTGTCATAAATTGCATTCTTATGTCTAATTAAGGCTCAAAATTTCAGCATATTTAAGTTTATGTGAAGTATTTGAGGTAATTTATTAATGGCTGTAATAAATGTCATATCCACTTTTAGTACTTGTGATTAAGTGTTCTTGTGATTGAAATTTATCCATAGTTTACAATGTTAAACTAGGTGGATCTCAGTAAAATTTTCTTGAAATTTAAGTGTAAATGAAAATCAGTTTGTTTTTTTTTAAGACTTGGACATCATAAATAGTGATTATTAAATATTAAGGGATATACACAAAGGTCAGAAGTCCCTACAATAGTGGGGACCTCAGGAAGAGGTCAAAGTGTAAAAAAAGGGAACTTTTGACGTTGTATGTGTGATTGCATCAGTAAGTAGCTCCAGCCTTGATACAAATAACACAAATTACTGGGCTTAGACATGAAAACAATGTTGAACTTGTACTTTTTATATGCATATTTCTGGAGAAAATTAGAAAGTATGTTCCTGCATGGATAATCTCCTTGCTTTCATACAGATTCCACCCAGCAATTTGTGCAGATTAGGGAAATAATAGTCTTCTGTGGTTTCAAAGTATTCTAGGTATATGACAATGTGTGGTCACTGCAGACTGATATTCCATCTTATTGATCAGGAATCATAAACTGCATTTTCCAAGACAATTAAGTGTCACAAAATTAAACTTAGGTACTTCTAAGAATCTAATCATAGCTATGCAACAGTACTTTCAAGAGTATTTGCTTCTGATTAGAAAATTAATTCAATCCAGTTGCAGAACAATGATGAGCTATTTATTTTTCTGTAGTGCCCAACTCATTCTTCTTTCCTAAGAAATTATTTAGTTTTGTTTTTTCACTAATCTCCCTGGGTTTTTTTGGTACATGGACCTGCTGGCAGAGACACTAGCTGCTAATTATGACAAAGTACTTTTCAAACTTAGCACATGCAATCATTAAACACAGGAGGTGGGGTATAAAGTATTACCTCTGTGAAATCAAAATGTATTGACCATCATCGGCTGTGTTTCAAAATGAATTAAAAAATGCCAACCTACTAAAATTTAAGATGTCTATAGGAAAAATATGAGTTTTCTATGAAAACTTTCTGCAAATTTGACAGAATGAAACTAATGAAAGAAAGGTGGTACATGTAAATGAATTTCTGTATGGGCCAGATGGTAAGCTTCAGTGTAGGCCAGAAAGTCACTGGAGTTTGTTTCAGAGGAGAACTATCCCCACATCGTTTCATTTTGTCTCAGAGTATCCAGGTGGAAGCTAAATATATCATTGCATCTGTTATCAGATCTGAAACTACACCCATTTGCCTAACATACTTGCTGCGTCTACATCTTCATCACTTGTTCAGTGTTGAAGAACAAATAATGACTATAAAGGTGGCAATATTGTGCTCAGTTTAGTTTAGTTCTCTGAGAATGTGTGAATGATGTTACATGTGTCCCACTGTATAAGAAAGCAACATCTGCAATACAGTTAAATCTTTATTTAAGCATTCAGCCCACTGGAAAGTACTGACAGATGATAGCAACAGGCATAGGTTGAAAAATATCAGTACTCAAATGCAATCTTAGCCATCTTTGACTTTTCTTGGGGAAAAAGTAGGGAGATGTGTTGGTTCTTTCTTCTATCTAGTTATGTCTTAAAGTGTCACATGACCCAGAACACATTTTTTATTTTGTTTAAAACTTCCTTGTGTTTGATGTTTGTGACTGTGCATAAGAGAAAAAGTCCTTAAAATCTAAGTCTGTGATCGTTTAAAGTCTCAGATTATATAGAATATAAATCATCTGCATGTATGAGATGGATGTGACATGGTGTTAAAGGCCAAATTTATACAATAAAAAAATACTTGTTTTTAGACTCTTACCAGAAGAAATATATGCAATGAAAAAAATTTGAGATGAAACACTGAAGGTTTGTGTACCTGAAATATTAAAAAAAAACTCTAACTTAAAATTTCTTTTGTCTTTTCTTTTATTTCTTTCCTATGTCTGTATAATTTACTTCTTAATGTAAATTGTTTTTTATTTAATCTCTAAAACTGTAGTTTTCATCTGTATGATGTATAGGAATACACTTTCTTAATTTATAGTCATGCTTTAATTGAGCTTGTTTTCTCTATCTGGTATTCCTGTCTTTTTATTGAAAGGTATTGTTGCTTTCATTTTTGCTCATTCCTGGAATTTGTTTCTTTTTCTTTCGTCTAGGACAGGAAGAGGAAAAAACAAACAAACAAGCAAACAAAAACCACCAAAACCCAAGACTAAATAAAAGGTCTTCCCAGGAGAACTATTAGACTGCCCTTCTACAGACTTTTTGGTCCTCATCTGCAGTATGAAAAAGTAATGAAGATGAGTTTTCACTGCAGAAATTGTCATTCTGAATTAAATAATTTCAGAACCTGCCACACATTTTAGGAAATCTTGAAGAACCCAATGCTTAGTTCTTCATCAATGCTATCCTCAGTCAACAGAATCAGTGGACCACCAAACTTTGCATACAATTACACAGGTATTCATTTATCAGGCATTAAAAAAGTCAGGAAACAGAACTGAAGATGAAAGTGAGGAAAATAATTGGGCATGAAGTAAATGAAGTATAACAGAAAAGACAGAGGGTGTGCGTTATGATAATTGTATAAATATGATCAAACTGGTTACAGATCACTTGAGAAGGAAAAGATGGAAATGAAAAGACTCTTGAAAACCATATTTTCTTATATGAACTATTAGAGGTATGTCTATAAATTTATTAAAATGTTTGACTACTCAAAAATAGGAGCTAGAGAGGAGATTGGACCTTGAGTTGTTCGATATAATCTGGATTGTAACAAAAAATGTCAATGTCACTACATTATTCCCTTAGTAAGGTATTGTGTGCTTTTTTTTTATCTCTATCCTTCCTGATTATAAAATAAGCATGCAATAACCAAAATTACACATCTATAGTTTATAATAGAATTCAGTGGAACATATTACCTATCCATAGTGATTCAAAAGAACTGCTGACAGAAATTATCAAGAAATTTATCTGTATAGCAGAAAAAAATAGTAATTGGAAAAAAAAAAAGAAAAATTGTTGTAAAGAAAGGTAAATATACAGATTAGGAAACTATAAGGACAAAGTCAATATGTTCAACTATGAAAGCAAACTGTGACAGAATAAAATAATACTTTCGACATTAACACAATTTATTAAAATTATTCCAGTTTATTGGGGTCTAACTTCATAGTCCAAAAGTAAGGCATACACACGGATGAGGAGTAGACCTCATGTTTAGCTCCTAGTATCATTTACGTATATTATACACACACACATATATTTGTATATTTTATATATTTGTATATGCAGATATTTTATATTTGCAGTAGTCCATGGCTAAATAAAAATAAACAACTAAAGGCAGATGGACTTCTGAAGAGGAAGGATCAGAAGCTGAGGTCAATAAAACATTTTCAGACTAAGAATTTCTACAGTTGTGTGATACAATACTTCTTCAGCGGAGAGAACTGGTTTATTACAGCAGAGAAACAGAAGGCAGTGTACTAAAAATACATATTCTAGCAATATTTTTGTTTCTATTATGCTTTCAGCAGTGTACTCTTATCTAGCTATTCTCTTGCACAAAGTCCTTTCCATTTCCTCTCCCAAGTCACAGGTGATAGGACAAGAGGAAATCACTTCAAGTTGCGCTAGGGAGAGTTCAGATTGGATATCAGGAAAAGTTTTTACACGGAAAGGGTTATCAAGTGTTAGAATGGGCTGCCCAGGGAAGTGGTTGACACACCATCCCTGGAGGTATTCAAAAGATAGGATGACATGGTGCTCAGGGACATGTTTTAGAGATAGTTCTTTGTCAGAGTTAAGTTGATGGCTGGACTAGATGATCTTAAGGGTCCCTTCCAACCTAGATGATTCTATGATTCTACAATTTTACTCACTAAAAAGTGGAAATAAATATGAGGTTTGGACATAAGAAGTTGGACAGAATATAATGTGAAGAATATAATGTGAAAAAAGAATTAAGCAACTTTAATTTTCCTTGTTTAAGATTATTGGTCTTTAACAAGAAAAACATTTTTATATTAAACATTTCTGTCAAAGCATTGAAGCTTTCTGCATAGAACTCAAAGAATAATTTAGGGCAATTTAGTCACATTTTAGTGTTTAGTTTAGTTTCTATAGAAGAGTACATTTATTCCAACTGAATACAAAATTTCTAAAAAATATAAGCAGATGAGCTTTAAAGTATATAAATAACGGTATAGAAATAAATTAGTGATTTAGTGTGTCATGTAAGTTACACATAATCAGAGATTACCTTGAGAATGAAATTTGCTTAAAGTTTACCACTATGATGAATAATACTAATAGGATATCTCAATAGTATACTAAAAAGGTTACAAACATTACTCCAGATAAAGTTTTGTATTAAGGGGAAATAAAGCTACAGCAACACAGAGTAAGAAAATAGATTTCTGACAATTAAATTGCCAAGGCCAGGGGAACATTGAACATATCTGCTACAGGCAAAGCACTAAAAGAGAGCGTATGTCAGTTTGAATAACATCTGAAGTTTGAGGAAGGCAAAAAAACCCTTAGCTATCAAATTTAGTAAATGACACAGAGAAAAATTGCTCCATTCCAAGATTTGATCTCAATATGAATAATTATAGAATTATAATTTGGGTTTATTTTAAAAGCTGCAGTTACACTGTACATGCTACCTTCAGAAGATATGAAGCAAGACCTGGTGCGCTGAATAGTTAATCATGAAAAATAACCTTCTAACCTACTTCTACTCAAACAGTCTTTTTAATTTTAGAAGTTCAGGTGCTGCTTTACTTTCTAAGCCAGATACAGAATTAAATTTCTTACAAAATAAATTTCCAAGAATTGCAGATGACAATCAGGTGAATTGCTCTCAGAAAAATTCAGTCTCATTGCATTTTTATGTAAATCAAGTATTAAGTGATGGGGGAGGAGGGAGTGTATATAAGTGTGAGTACATATATATCAAGGTTTCTCAGCATGTTAGAAGATCCATAAATGCATAGCAGTGTTTGTGGAGCTATACCTTCATGTTTTCCTTCTCAATGATTTATTAAAGCTAAACAATTATTTTCATTCCATGCTCACTGTATGTATTATCCAGGTAAAGAAATTAGGGACAGGAAACTTTTGCTGGGTCTTCTACTCTGTATCTTTCTGCCATAGGACGTGATTTCTTTACTATGAGGGTGGTGGAACACTGGAACAGGTTGCCCGAGGAGGTGGTTGAAGTCCCTTCCCTGGAGATATTCAAGGTGAGGCTCGACGAGTCCCTGGGGAACCTGGTCTAGTTGGCGGTGTCCTTGCTGATTGTGGGGAGGTCAGAGTAGATGACCTTTGGAGATCCCTTCTGGTCTGGACCATTCTATGACTCTATGATTTGATGATTCTTTATAGTAAATTTACCTCGGATAATAGTCTCAGGACTAGAGCCATTGCCTACTTAGGACTGCTTTTTGTCAGGCCAGCAGAACTGAACATTGGATGCTCAGACTAACCAAAGTGCCATGAGCAATGCTCATGAGCAGTGAAGGACTACTCTGGGCATGTCACTGCCCCATCCTCAAGGTGATAACAAAGAAAAGTCCCTACAGCCATCTCTTTCTCAGGAGATGATTTGGGATCCTCTTTAGAACATGGTTTTAGAAATAACACTTCTAATAAGAGATTTGAGATTCTACTCCATGATTCAGGAGCCCAAATAATGCATTTTGTAGACTTGAGGTCCTGAGCTTTCAAAGATTTTTCTTTTTTTAATCCAACAATACCTTTGTATTAGGGTATTTTTGTCTGAAGCATCTAAGATGTCTTATTATGTTTAGTAATACTGAAAAATGAACACACCTTGATATTCAGAGTGGGTATGTATTTCTGATTCATTTTACTCATGCTGGTCTTGTTTCTTTCAAATTTAAATTGCAATAATTAAGTACTGTTCTAGGAACACACTATTTTTAAGGACTGACTTTTATAATTAAGTACTCTTGCTGTTATGACTTTGGCTTATATTGCATTATCCCTGACTTCTTCGAGGAAAATAACATGGGGATATGGAGGAAGAAATTTACATATTATTTCCCAGTAAAAGAATAATTCAAGTTTTTTCCTACACTTACAGGAAGAAGTTGTTAGTTTGGGAAGAATATTAAAATTTGTTGGCCAACAAAGAAAAGTAGCCACACATTTTATTCAAGTTCACCACATGAAAGTGTCTAGTCTTTCTAGCTGTTACAATTTATGAATCTCCAACCCGAGCAGAAATCACAGTGTAATACCCAATATAGTCAATGGAGTTCCAGATCATATAGTCAGATTGACCCTAGATAGGGATTTTGCTTACCTTGAAGTACCACCTACAAAATTATTCAATTTTCTGTGGATGGGTATCTGGTGCTATTTGTATGTCATAGCAGAAGTTGCCTCATTAGAGCTGCCTTTTGAACTCTTGTATCCTCCGAGATATCTGCTAGTCCTACAGACACCATAAGTTGACACTAGAGACTGATGTCTTTGACTTAACCAAAATAATTTAGTTCTTACCCCAGAGAACTAATATAAGTGATTTCAAACAGAAATAAATATTTTGTAGAAAAAATAGGAATACTACAACATTTGGAATTTATTTCTGGAAAATGAATGTCAAACTTTTCTGCACCAGTAAGCATTCCTCAAGTAGTAACATTACTTACAAAATATCTTTCACATTTTCATATCCAAAGAGCTTTTATTTATTATGCTGTTCCAAAATCCTCTCCAGTCAGTATTTTCCTATAAAATTCTTATTTGCCCTCAAATCTTGATAATAACTGGTGTATATTTCAAAACAACTTTTTTTCTAATAGCCTTTGAACCTCTATCTGTAGAAAAAAATAAAAAAAAAAATCCCCAACTAACCAACTTATCTAATAAACAAACTCTAGGAGTTTTTGAAAATTCCTAGTAAAGAAATGTCTAGATAACATGACACTGGTGAATGAAAGACAGGCTAAAGCTTGAATGCTAATGTGTGTCACTTGCATTGAAAGCTGTATGGAGACAAAGATTTATGACAGATGGTAAGTGTTTAATTACATCTTCTTCAGGAAACATAAACATTGAGCATCTGTGGTCAAGTGACTAGTTATATCATTGTCGGTGAACCAGACATTTGAAATAAAACTGGAAGTTTCTTCCAAGCTAACACTTTCTGTTTTGGTTTTGAAAATTACTTTTCTTTTACCAGAATAGACTAATCTAGACACTCTGCTACTTGACACTGTGTTTTATCTTTCTAACATATACCTCACTTACACAGACTGTGGCTTAACCCCAGCCAGCAATTAAGCACCACACAGCCACTCGATCACTCCCCCTGCATTGCCCCTCCCACCAGCTTGGTGGGATGAGGGCAAAAATCAGAAGGGTAAAAGTGAGAAAATGCATGGGTTGAGATAAAGGTAGTTTAACAGATAAAGCAAAACCAGCACACACAAGCAAAGCAATAAAAAAAAAAAAAAGGAATTCATTGACTCCTTCCTGTTGGCAGGCAGGTGTTCAGCCACCTCCAAGAAAGCAGGGCTCTATCACATGTAATGTCTACTTGGGAAGATAAAATGCCATCACTCGGAACATGCTCCTTTTCTTCTTTCCCCAATTTTATATGCTGAACGTAAAGCAGCACACATAAAAATCTTGTATTGTTAAAAATAATGCTATACTATAGATTAGTACTCTCTGCAGTAAATTGGTAGTAAATCAGATTTAAGGTGTGCCTTCCTATTTAAAATCCATATTCCTTTTAAAGATATCTCAAATACTTGATGGTAGGTCAGATGTTATTTAAAATTTCCAAGAAACTGGAAAAAAATATTCATCTTCCTATGAAAACTACATCTTCAATGTATCAATTCTTGCAACAAACAATTTCAATGTTGAGTTTACAGTGAAGCTCAGTTTCAAGCAAAGATAGAAAAATTATTGCCCACACAGCATGATTTACTTTGAGTCTACATACAATTTTATAAATTCGCTTGAAATGTAAGACTCATTGGCTCATCTTCTAAAAATGTTCCTACTCCCTAATGAATATTGATGCTTTTTAAACTGGAATTTTACGATGCAAAATTTTTTCATTAAAATATGAATCATTTCAGTGTTATGCAGCTGCAGGAGCCAGGCTGCCCTGCAAGGTGGAAAAGCCAGGCGCCATGGGTGATCTCAGTCCTGGCTGTGCCCTCGCTGAGAGGAGCCATCCCACAGATCCCCAGCAGATCTGTGGAGCTGAGGTGGTTACGACAAAGTTTAGCAGTAAAGGAGAGGATGACAGGAGGCAGATGAGTGAGGAGAGGAAAGTAAAGAGGGAGAATAAAAAACTGACCAGGAGAATTTGAAGCTTGCCCATAAATTAAGACTAGGATCAAGCATCGATTATTGTGAGGATGGCTCTAGTGGGATGCGAAGGGTTGTAATTAAATGAACACCACCAACCAAAAGTATGCAAATGCATAAGATACTGACTCAGAATAAGGAAAAGGAAAAGGTTAAAAACAGATGCAAGTAGAAACTTGTTTTTGTCATTAATAAAGTGCTGAAAACTGCAGATTTCCCTGAAATGCAGGTATGTATACGACATTAGAAGTAATAGCCTTAAATATGAAGCTGTTCAAAATAAATCTTTCTCTTCTTCTGGGAAATTGTGTTTTGCTATCATTTCCTCTGGGAAATGATAGAGCAGGATTCAACCATCAGTTGGAACACATGGCTTTTATTTCACATTTGAATTGTAGAGACTATGCAAATGTTCACTAATTGCTCTCTGGAGAATGGTGTGCCCCCTTTTTGATCTATGTATTTATCCTGTTCATTCTTCTGAGAGTAGAGAAACATGGGAAGAATTGCACAGCACGCAGTTTGAACAAAGGTTTTGAAAGAGAAGATGCTTAGGAATGTAAAGTGTGTCACAGATTTAAAACTCTCAGGTTTTTATATACAATACAATTTGAGGAAAGGTTATGTGATGTTTTTATCTACACAACAATTGTTTTTGATTAAACTTGTTTTTTTATTTACACTGACAAAATGTTTATAAGCCATTATTTCTCAATTGGTACAGGCGGTTGAATAAAAGATATGTATTCTGAATTTTAACTCTGTTACTAACATTTTCAAAAATAGATTACACTTCAGTTGTTCTCCCAAGCATTCCAAAGATTGAAAGCCACAGGCAGGAAACAATAATTTACACAAAATGTTGTAAATGTTGGAACTCTATTTGGTAACCTCAGAGTATAAAATAAGTTTTGCATTTCGCAGTGTCTCTCGAGTGTGCTTCAGACACTAAAACTACTGTTGCAAACCCTGGCTCACTCTAGGAAATAGGTGTGTGAGGAAACTTAAAATCTGTGAATCTACATAAAATTGCTATCCTTTTCTTCTGTTTTTAAATATAGAGGTAAGACTATTGATATTCAGAGTAATATTATCTATTCTTTCTAGGTCTGGTCCTTTTTAAAATACATCCATTTGCTTTACTTTTGTTCTGTAGCAAAATCAAAAATCTCTTGTGCAATATTCTACTGTCCAATGTGTAGGCAGTCCTCCCATGGTGATCTGTATAACAATTGAAAAGAGATTATCTTGCTGCTGTAGACACAAAGGTATCAACCAAATTAATGTTTTATACTTTAACAGCTTTTCACCTTTATCTCACATATTAAGAAATCCACTTACAAACCGATCAATCTCTAAAATGTATGCAGCTTCACAGTTGCTATTGTAAATTAGTTATGAAAATACCATTACCCTAAAGGAAAATGACAAAGACCTAGCACATGATAAAGTAATTAAATTAAGCCCCTCAGTTTCACTATCGTACTAAAAACACATATATCTGTAGAAAGAAATGCTCTGGGATTGAACAAGTCTGGGGTTTAGAATAAAAAATATTCTTTCTTAAAGAACATAGAAAACACGCTAGTGTAGAAGAAAATTTAACTCTGAAGCAGTATTAAATTTATTAAATTTTTAAATGCAACATTGACAGTTAATGTCAATGTAACATTGAACAGATCCTTAACTGGTGTAAATTGGCCTAATCTCATTAAAAACAATGGAAATATACTAATTTACTTGTGTCTAGAATCTTAGGGATTTTTTCTCTCATATTCATCTATTCATGGAGCTCTAAATGACATTTTATTAATTATAACAAGGTATACATTTCACCAACAATTTCAGTCATCTACAGCTTTGAAAGGTCATGTCTGAAATCTGTTCTGTGAACAGACATAGACATAGCTTCTATCAGCATTTTCCCAAATGGGGCACTCCTTAGGAAATTTCAGGCAAACAGACATTCTGAAGTTCTTTATCCTTCATGTGTTCTCACAAATGGGAGAAAAATGTCCATCAGAAAGATATCTTACAAGTATATATTTCATGTGACAGTTTTCATTTTTAGTGTGATGACTCAGTTGAGAAAGAAAGAAGGCAGGCAGAAAGGAAGGAAGGGAGGAAGGAATGAAGACCTTAAATTTACAGAAAGTATTATTTGTTCTTATTAACATGCTAACTTACCCATTACAGGACAAAGTTTTGAAACTTTAAAAAGCATACTTCATGAGGAATGTGTCTAAAAAATAGATAAGAAATTAAAAAAATATACTAAATATTGATAATATCATTAAGTGATCCAAGCATTTTTCCAAGAAGTAGAGTAAGCTAGACAAGCCTTTATTTAAGGAAACCATTATTGCTGAATAGGGCTAAAAAA
>VXBJ01005934.1:477965-543122 GCA_013400055.1 Nycticryphes semicollaris | reverse complement strand
CAGGTGAATAGACAGGGTCCTCTTCGTACATCAGAAAAAAGGGCTGATCCTTTTATCCCTCAGCTTTTATACTGAGCATGGGGTAGATGGGATGGAATACCCCTGTTGGTCAGGTTTGGGTCACCTGTCCTGTTCACTCCTCCCCACAGGTGGGCCCCCTCTACGTTTTTCCATTTCCTTCCAATGGGGCAAATAATTAAATTAGCCGACTGTTGCAGTACAGGGTCTGGCGACCGGAAGATCTCGCGATGTACGGCAAGATAGGCCCCCCCCTCTCCCTATAGCCAATAGCATTTAGCACTTAGTTCAGGAGGTAAGCGGACGGAAGTGATGTGAACCCAGACTATATAATGCCGTGTTATCTATCAATAAAGGCCATTTGCCGTCCACCACATTGGTGTCTGCGAGCTGATGGACCAAGCGGCCTGGGGTTGGCCAACATGCCGTTCCTGAACCAGGTCGCCACGCCTCCTGCAGGCGACAGCCGACCTTGGTTGTTACAGCAATAAGTATAAGCAAGAGCCTCTCTACATACCATGGGCATGAAGAACAAACATTGGTCTTATCACTCTGAGAATGAACAGTCTCTTCTACAATATGCTGTTCATTTCAGAGAGTTAGAAGAGGCCTAGCTAAGATGAAAAATTACTGAACAGAATGTTGGTTCTGATTTACCTCAAACTGGGACATATGTAAAAACTTTTTCTATGTCATGAAAAATATTTTTCATTTGCCCAGGAATCTTCATACTTATTAATAATTGTTTTCATATAGCACCAATCTCAGGTATTTTTCCCTATTTTATGTATCTATCATATACCTGTGTTATAGTTACTATTGTGGACATTTAAATAATTTTCAGTATCAAGTCCTCTGCTGCTTTTTTATAACAACCAAGAAAAGGTAGACCTTGGCAACAGCAGCTTCTTGTTCTAAGATATTTAGTATAGTATTAGATAGATAAATACCACTACTCCATCAAAGAGGAGCCTTAAATGGTCTTAAAATCATCAGAGGTAGTTCTTGTAATTGCTGTGGGTATTATGACTAGAGGATAAATTTAACTGAAATGGAAGGAAGAATGAGGTGCCTATCAATGTGGGTGATCTGGAGGTGGAAAAAGAATCAAGAATTCCTTCTTTTCTTAAACATGCAGGTTTGAAATATTGTTAAAAACATCTTTGTTGCACAAAACAATAATCTAGTGTAGTAGTGTGGAGGTGTATTTTGAAGAAGGGGAGTGTGATATACCTGACTGGTTATTGAATCCACTTTTTTGGTGTGATTCTCTCAGTGGACTATCACAAAACTTCAGTGAAGCGAGAGAGATTCTCTTTTTCTGCCTATAACCAAAGGTATAAAACAATAACATTTTCAGCACAGATTTGTGTTAAAATAATCAAGAACAACAACATTCTAATCTCAGAAATTAGAACTCTCCACTAGAACATTTTGTGGCTTCATGGTCAGTCATGCAGGTGATCTCTCCACAGTAAATGCAGACATACAAGGATAAAAACATCAGAGCTAGTAGCATTTCAGCAATTGAAGGACAATGTCACTGTGAGATGTACAGAGAATCAGCATGATTTTTTTTTATCAGTATTTTAAAATCTCCTAGATTTTACTTTTTAATACATAATTTTCCAATTCTTAAGAAATGTGTTGTTACTTTTATAGAGTCTGGGAAGTTTTGTGTATTCTACCATTTGTTTTCTGTGTCTAAAGTTCAGATGCCTAAGTTCAGCAACTGGTTGTTTTACAGATTTAACAAAACCATATTACTGTTTGACACCCCTGATGAAAATTAGTTTTTTTAAACTGCAGGATCAATAACAGAAATGTTATACTGAAAAATCCTTGATGTCAAACCTTTTTAAACTTTTGAGAAAATTTACATATTTATAGGCAGTTTCATATTTCATGCTTATATTTACTGACTCTACATTTATGGACAGTTATTAACTGCCACACTGCAAGGCACTGAAACAGCTGATTGATAACACACATGAATGACTCTCTGATAGCAAGCACCATGCATTTTGTCTTGCATATTCTCAAGGATACTTGCGAGAGAAGATAAGGAATCTTAAAATTGTTTTTATGTCAATAAGGGGGGGGGAGGGTAAGAAATCTATCTTATTTCATAAGGTCACAATATTATCCACATAAAAATTCTTGAAGAAGAGACTATATTTATGGTGCCCCCCATTTTTATTTCTTAATGTAACTTTGATAATTTCTATTTAGATACTCTTGATGAATATATCTGACAGAAACACTCCATACACTATCAGACATAATACATTATTGTCTATACTAAGTTGACATGTTTAAGCTCCCTCATTTTTTAATTTTTCAGAGGAAGAAAGTCATATAGACATTCATAATCTATCCAAGAAGAGAATGTGGTGGACCGCATATTGCTTTTTACTGCTGTGGTGATGACAGTTCTTCAAGGTAATTCTGTAAGCAGCTCCACTGTCACGCCTCAAGTAAGCAGCCTCTTGATGCTGTTAGCAATGGTGAATGTATTTAGAGTTTACGGTAATGGAATAAAACAATTAAAATTTAAGTAATATTAAGACTGCTTTTCCTATGCCTTTGCTTCCTCAAGTCAAGTTGCTCCTTACTTACCTTAGCTCTTTAGAAAGGCTTTGTGGTCCAGACATAACTGGCTGTTGATGCAGCCAACTCCTTGCACTCTTGGTAATTCAGAGGAGTCTCAGTGCAGGCTTAACTTTTATTTTGATTAAAAGTCTTCAGAAATTTAATTTAAACCTGTAAAAACATATCACTGAATTAATAATACAATTACCTTTTCTTCTTTTATGAATTTCTGATAATAAAGGTCTCATAGACAACTATTGTCATTAATCATTACTTTTTCAGAGCAATTTAAGATAAACCCTTGTTCTTTATGCAACTTGCATAGAGTTATGCCTCCCATTTTATTCCAGAAGATTTTAACAGGCTAGGAGGATTTGGCAATTTTCTACTGCAACTTTTATTACCAGAATTTGCATATCCTTTTCACTAAACTGTGAAATCAGCATTACAATTTCAAGCAAGCTAACAGTTTCCAGACATGAAAAATAATTATGAGGCCTAGAAAAGATCAGGCATCAGATCACCTTTCTTGGACCTCCCTATATTGCTTTGAACATAGCCCTGTTCTGAAACTGGTCTCTTGGAGGGCAATGCTCTTTTACATAAAATTATTCTAAAAGTACAGCCTCCTACTGCTTGGCATCAGAGGACTATAGGAACACTGGTACGATATGAGATGAAGCAGTACAGAACGTGCTGCAAGCTGATGGCTGGAAAGCACGATATAGCAGAGCCTTTACAAAACTCTTGGGAAGGGTCACTGAAGATAGTTGTTGTATATGACTGTTTAAAAAAAGTTTCAAACAGTGCATTGTGTCCTCAGATCTAGGATCAAGACACATTTTCCTCACACATTAGACTAGCAAATATCTGTGGGTTGTTATGATGTGTTTAGTTTGCTTCCTTATTTGGGACAACTACCTTTCACAAAAGAACTTTGGAAGCCCATAGTCATTCCAGACAGACTTCCAGTGGCATTAAAGGCTTTTCTTTTGTTAGAGGGTGTGCAGATTTTCTGTGGCTTGTGTTATGCTTGGATTTGTAACTGTCTTTGTGTTCCTCCTTCTAGATAGTAGCTATGCAAGTTATAAAACTGTCAGGCTGATATGATGAGCCACTCCAGTCACGTTTTCCTACTATAAATGTATGTTATGTATGTTTTTACGTGTTATTAGAATATTAGGTAGACCGTCTGTCTTTTCCAAATACATTTTCTGAGAGGACCCTCCGTCTTGGCTGTGGGCCTCATCTGTGCCCTGGGGTAGGTCAGTTGGAGCTGGATGAAACTGATTGGAACCATCTAGAACCAGCTGTGTCTGGCACAGGGCAGCTCCAGCCTTTCCTCACAGAGGCCACCACTACCAAAACCTGGAAATATAAATTCTGTACAATGTCAAGGATGATGAGCTCATAGAATTCAGAAAAACATAGATCAAGTGACCACTGGAGCTAGCGAGAGGTTTTTTAGCTTCCAGCCATGGGGTGGACAATGTACATGTCCCAAAAATCAGCCACAGGAGGAACTGGCTTGAGCAAGGTTTGTGCATAGGCCCCTCACTACAAGAAAGACATCAAGGCTCTGGAATGTGTCCAGAGAAGGGCAACAAAACTGGTGAGGGATCTGGAACACAAGACTTATGAAGAATGGCTGAGGGAGCTGGGATTGTTTAGTCTGGAGAAGAGGAGGCTCATGGGAGACCTCATCATACTCTACAGCTTCCTGAAGGGAGATTGAAAAGAGGTGGGGGTCAGCCTCTTCTCCCAGATAACTAATGGTAGGACTCAAATGAATGGCCACAAGTTGCACCGGGGGCCATTTAGATTAGATGTCACGAAAATCTTTTTCTCCCGAAGAGTGGTCAAGCACTGGAATGACCTGTACAGTGAGGTGGTGGAGTCACAATCCCTGGTGGTGTTCAAGAAGTGTCTGGGCGAGGTGCTACAAGGCATGATTTAGAAGCTTAGTGGGTAGTATTGGTGATAGGAAGACAGTTGGACTAGATGGTCTTGTAGGTCTTTTCCAACATTGTGTTTCTATAATTCTAAGGTGAAAGAGGGGCTTAGCACTGGCAGCTGAAGCAGGATGATGGGACGTAGCTCAGGTACTAAGTGCTGCATTTTCTCTGTGGTCACTCACAAACCTTTATCTGAACCAGCTGGAGAGTAGGGGGACGTTGGGTCCAAGTCAGAGTACCATGCAGGCATAGGGTCCCTGCTGGTATCCAGGGGACCCACAAGTGCTGGCTGTATGTGGGATGAGTGGACTGGTGAGTAGCAAACACTGAGCTGGAGCACCCTGCAAGTAGGGGTGGATATGTCAGGGGGCTGGGATGTGGACAGAGGTACAGGGCAGACAGAGGTGCCATGATGCTACTCAAAGAATCCATACATGTGTACCTGCTTGTGAACCTGTAGAGTGTTGTGTGTGTATGTGCACTAGTGACCTGTCTCTACCAGCTCAAGGGTGGAGCAAGCAGGACTTGGCTGCCTGTACTTGTGTTTATGTGAGTCCTCTATACAAGTGCTGTTGAAGGCAAAGCTTTGTCTGCAGCAGTCTCTGTGACCAGCTGTGGAAGCATCCTGCATGTGTTTGTTTGTCTGCATGTCTCTCTGCAATATGTGCTGAGCTTTGCTATGAGTTGTACCTGCAAATAGGAAAGCAGAGGCTGCGTCCCTCAGGGTAGGATAGAGACCCAGGGTCCCCAGGCTGAGCTCCAGCAGCTGAACAGGAGGAAAGCCCAAAACTGCTGGAGTTCAGGGTCACTGAAAACAGTCATCATATCTAACTATTTAAAAATTGCTTCAAACTGTGCATTGTGTCCTCAGATCTAGGATCAAGACACATTTTCCTCACACATTAGACTAGCAAACACTAGCTACACACAGCAGCTGCTTTTAACCTCTCCATCTCAAATCACTAGTTAAATCATGCCTAAATCCGAGTTTATAAGAAAACCTTATGATTTTTGTTTTTTTTTCTTGAGGAAAGAGCATGGTTTTAACAGCACAGTGAGAAGGAGAAAGAATAGTAACAGTACATAACATACACAGGACAACACCTATATAGCTTTAAAAATCTCTTACCATGTTTTCAGCTCAATACACTTGTGTGTCCTTAAGAGCAAAAGCTTCCCCTCTTATTAAGGGGTTTTGAATAATTAGGTTCAGCTGAATGTAATTAGCTTCCAGCTGGCAGTGCTTGTCTAAGTTGCACTGAATATTGATGAATTCTGTAGGAAAGAAATAACAAAACCACTTTCTTTTCAAGTTGTGTATTTTCAGTGTTTTCTGCTCATTTTCTCAACATGCCCACTTTGTACAAGGACCAGTTGAAAATGTTGAGTTTTAATAATAGCATGCTGCTTGATTTTGACACTAAAACTTAATAAGTGTTTGCATGTTCACTGGTTTAGGTTTCTTTTGCACATTTTTTTTTTTTTCTCCTCTTGATATAGAACTCAGTAACAACCCTGAGATTTCTTATTATTGGTTGGTACCTCACAGACTGCCTCACAGGAAAAGGTTTCAAGGTGAAATGTAACTAGTTTTTATTGGATAAGAGTAGAGTATCAGTAGACACAGATATGTCAGACTGTTCTGGAATTAAATAAACTGTTCATCATAGAAATGCTGTCTGTAGAATCCTACTGTACCTTTTGTGACGTTCTTGCGAGCATGATTCAGTTTCACTTTCTTCAAGAATTGGAAAGCAATGGTAACTAATTCATTCACTGAAGGGACATTGTACCAATTCTTGAAATACCTGCAGGTATAGTTTTGCTTTTTTTATTTTTTTTTTATAATTTTTTTTTTCTCACCCATGTTTATTTCTTGATTTATCCACCAAATTATTAGTATATCTGTTCTGCTATTGACTTTCAGGAGCTGTGCTTTCTTTTACCTTTTCTTCTTGCTGTGTCTAATTCTACCTTTCAGGTTTAATTCTTATGTGTGTAGGGGAAATCCTCAAGTGTCAAGTAATTTTAATTTTGTAAGTCTCCCTCTACTAAATCATTCATTTATCTCCCATTTTGATTTACTTGAATGTACTATTAGAACAATGATGCAAGTAAAATGAATTCTACCTATGGAATTTAATTATTTCTGGACTTTCCTCTTTCTCATTGTAGTCCTAGATCTTAGTCTTTGAACATTCCTGTCTGTTCTGTTCTGGTTGCTGTTATCCCTCACATCACAGTTGCTGTTTCGAAGGGGTTGTGGTACATATTAGGAGAATATTTGCTAGATCAGCTTCAGAGCTAGTATAAAAGAAATGCTGCATTTTCACCAATCATCGAATTTTCTTTCCAATGTAAAGGGCTGAGAGCTAGTTTTAATGACAGTGATTTTAAATAGAGTAGACATCTTCCCGAATAATCATAGTCATAGTTTTGGCATGTAACCTTGCACAAAAAACCATCCAGATTCTCAAGCTGTTTATATTTGGAATTAGATATTATTTTCCCTAACTCAGAAAAAAAACTATTGTGTCTTTAACGCAGCTATCCAGAATACTCTATCAAATATCACTCTCCTAATGTATCAATTCCATATTCTCTTAAGCATCCCTATGATCATTTTCTGTATTACTGACCAGCATTGCCCATGTCTGGTATTCTCTTGACTGGCTGCATCAATCGCCTGCCTTGTTTCATTAATTCTTTTGAGAAGGAATCATTTTATGATGTCTTTAAATAGTATTTATTCAACAGGTAACAAATACATGCTTTCAACTGGTCGGTGTTACAGCAAGAAAAATAAATAAAAAGTATTCCTTAATAGCCCCAGCATAGTTACTTGGCTATAAACCAAGCTTGGACTACACAAATTACGAAGCTAAAGGAAATAAGAAAGTTCTTTGCTACCAGACAGTATTAAAAATTAAAGCAACTGATGTCTCCAGCTGGCACACATTTTTAATTATATTTCAGCAATATCCAATTGCAAATGAACTTGTTTATTTTTTTACAGTCAAAATCTTTTTTATCAGCAAAAAGAAAGCATGCCATATGGATAGATATAAATATATATATGTAAAGCAAAGAATACATATAAATAGCTGCATAGATACATAAAAGTGGAAAACAAAGAAATTATTGATAGTATAATTGAAATCTTAACAATATAATTACTATTAATCCATATCTAAATGTTTCAGAGAAAAGAAGAATGCATGTTAAGTTGTTGTATGCACACATCTTCATTTCTACTTCTTTGTGAAAGAGTTTTTGCATTCTTATTTCATAAATGACATAAACAATTTTTGTGTGTTGTCAAATGTCATTTTTTTTAACAGATTTTTTTTTTTGTTGCAATTAGTAACTCTCTCCATTGTAGAGTTAACAGGAAGTAGAATTGTCTCTTCCTTTTTAAGGTTTTACTGCAGTATTCAGCCTATTTTTTTGCTTTCTCTACAATGTTCTATTGTGTGCAGTTTATATACATTTCTTTTACAGCAAATGGACATTGCAAAAACTGTTCCTAACTTTAAAGAGATTTTTAAAGATTAAACCTCAGAGCCCTAGTCTTTCTCTGAAATGTCTAATGTATGAGTAATGTGGGGGCTATGTTATTTTGTAGGAGCACGTGGTTGGCGCATTCTGCCAACTGATATAAAAATGGATTGCTACTAATTTCTTGCATTGTATGCTGCTGTCAACTATTTATGGGCCAGCATCGTAACAGAGTACTTTCAGTACTTCAGCTGAGTACAGGGTTTCTAGTTGAAGGAAATTTCTGAATTAAGGTAAAGAGGTAGAGATTTTTCTGACCCTTTCTCACCTTTCTATGGATACCTCCCAAAATATTCTCTTCATGGGCAAAAAGGAAAAAAGAAAGAAGAAAATGTAAATGCCAGAAATTTGGAATTATTATTTATACTGTTTGAAAAAGGCATTTAAGCCTAGTGCCATTTAAAGGAAGGGGTTGGATATGGCCTTCCCTTTCCAGGCAGTGTGCACAATCACTAACCTACACTAAATAAGCTTGTGGAGACTAACTCTGTTGCACTCTTATTTCTACAAAGTCAGATATTGCCTCTTGAAACAATCAATTTAATTGTCAGCTAAATAGAAAAATGGTTTTACCTTAAAGGCAGTTGAGCATAACACACTGATCTAGCACAAACGTAAAAAAATTGCAAAACTTAAAATTTCTTTCATCTAGTGGTGTTTATTTGTTAGCCAGCCCAAATCAAAATATGTTTAAAATGAGATTATGCAAGCTTATCTTTTTCCTCTTAATCTTAAACAATTTATACTGGAATTTTATTGTATATCTTTAAAGGGTGCATTCTTATTTACTTTCCCAGTAATAAGCATGATGATAATTTTTAGTTTGCACTTGCTTTAATATTTCATTCAGCCTATGCTGGCATTGACAGTATGGGCTTTGCTAAAATTCTCTACTTTGGCTGTGCTTTCTGATGCTAGTCTTCAGAGGAATCCTATATGATAAATTCTAGGCAGTCTTTTAGACAAAGGAAATAATACTGAGTAAATAGAATGCATAATTGTGCTCAGTGGATAAAAATGCAAGTGCATTCTTTTCTTTCTTTTTAAATTGCTAATATTCCCTAGGAACCATCTTGTTGTGAATGAGATCCTGTTTCCCTTTTTCTTATCATTTGTCTTCATTCATTACAGCTGTTGTAATTACACGGCAAAATGGTTTTGAGTTTGCATTTTTAGAATATTTTATCTATTGTGCAGAAAACATCAGGGGTTATAATAACCCAAAGCTGATTAGACTTTAAGGTGTGAAGATGTCAAATGGCTATTGTCTACAGTACATGTACAGAGACAGTTAATCATCTCTCTAGGAAGAAAAAAAAAAAAAAAAGATAATTGTAGGAGGCGGGAGAAAGGAAGTAATTTTGGAGAGATATTTGCTTATTGTTTTTGTCTTGCTTATCTGAGTGTTTTGATTGCCAGATGGATTCATAAACAGACTGAGGTTTTCATGGCACTTGCTGCACGTAATAATCAGCAAGCCTAAGCAGTTTACAGTAGTATAAAGTTAAGTGGGTTTATAACATTGAACAGCCATTTAAAGAATTAATGTATTTTTAGTGATTTGTTTTTCTTTTTTAGGTTTATAGAAAATTAGAAAGACAGTTATTATTGAAATAGAAAGAAAACTGAACCAATTAGAAAAAAAATAGAGAAGCAATCAGGGGGGAAATTAAGAAAAACCATGTTTGATTACAAAAGGCAAAATGATTGTAATTATCCTGGGGACAAATATATTTTGATAATAATCTTCTTGTCATGTATGTTGAAAAGATATTCCTGTCAAAATATGATTGAATTAAACTACTGGTTAATAATAGTAAGTAAAATAGCTGATATCTAGAAATAAGTTTCTGAATATTGCCAAAGCAAAGAAAATGATCATAGATCGATTTTATAGGAAGGATTAGAATTATTGTTGTGGTAATTAAATATTTCCAGCTGTGGTATTCTGAAACAAGTGCAGGCAATAGTTACCTTTTTGTGGACAAAAGTTTTTTCAGTAAGACAAGGAAGATTATTTTTTGACAAAGATTTATAGGCCACGCTCTACTTCTTAATAGCAAATTCCCTTCAGCTAAAAAAGGATATTTAAGTCTTTTGGTTAGGTTGACATATTTAATCTTTAGTCTTACATTTTTTTCCTTAGGTAATCTCCACTGATCACTACTTGCAAAAAGGAATACTGCAATATTTCTGGTGAGTATCCATTTGTTGTACTGTAGTACAACTTTACATCTGAGTTATCTGAATGTCCTATATCATAACGTAATTCATTACTGTTTTTTTAATTTGTAATTCATACACAGGATCTCAAAAGAATATATAAGATATGCATTTTACTGTATAACCATGCACAAATTTCTGAGGTTGTAGTTGACATAAACGCTTGTTCACCACTTCTTTTTTTCTTACAGACTTTCAACATCACCAAAATTTTTTTTGTAGCTAATCTGTGTTCCCTTAATGAAGCAATTAGCCCTTCAGTTAGAGATAGAAGAATGTCTGTATCTCTTTCACTCCCCTTTTCTCATGAAAATTGAGGGGATAAAAATGGGAAGAAAGTGGACTCTGCAACAACATATGCTTGTTTACTCATAAGAGGATTTGAAATTATGATCAAAATTATGATTTATGTGTTCTGGCCGCTTTCCTGAGTACTAGTGTTAACTTTTGTGAAAGTTTTATGGCTCTCCTAGAAGCCTGTTGTTATGTTTCTTCATATATAGCATTCCATTTAAAGAGTCTGCAGCCATGCAAAGGATAGCAAATTATGTATACCTGTCCAGCTGAAGGGTAGATGGGATACAGCAGCAGTATTTGTCTAAATCTTAAAACAATGCAGTGTATTGTGAGCATGACTGCTACACTGGACATTAAGTTTAGATGCAGACCTGTATATCTCCTTACTTATGGCAGTTTTTATGAGGGGGTCCTGCCTACATAAAGAGATATTTCATTGTTAGTGTTCTCTGAAAATTTAGTCTGTAGGCAGCAGATCCTCAGCTCAAGAAAAAAAAAAAAAAAAAGTACTCAGTAACTTGCAGTGACAGGGGAGAAAAATAACTTTAAAAAAAAAAAAAAACCAAATAGTTTATGTATTTTGTTAATACTTATGCTGCCACCAAAGTAACTGGGTGTGCTGAAGAAAGAAAAAAATTTCTCTTGACCAATGCTAGCCATTTGTGGTCTAAGACTGTCATACTGATCTTCATGTAGTGAAGAAAGAGAAGTGAGCACAACCCACAGGCAATTAATCTTGTACTAATAGTTCAGATGGCCAAGTACTGTACATGCAAAGTTAAGTCTGGATTCCCAAATAACATTCCTTTAATATATGTTTACAAGCTTGTTGCCAGATCCATTAGGCATTATTAGCATGTAAATAAAAAAAATAAGAAAGGGAAGAGTATAACTACAGGATTAGTAGTTAGATTTAGCAGCCATAAGACTTAATGGAAGGTCTTTTTTTTCCTTGATTGGGGAGGAAAAAAAAAAGTGCCACAGAAGTGAGATTTCAGAAGCAGTTTGAGAATAATCAAGGCTAAAGAATTAAGTAGATTTCACTAAAGCGACTGAGGTATCAGGGATCGGTGACCTCACCAGCCAGACCCCATACAACAGCCACCTAGAGAGGAAAGAGGAATTGCCTGGGGATGGCCACCAGGGCTAGGTGAGAGCTCGTCATTGGCCAGTACATGGTGATGAGGCAGATCGTCTCAGGGTATGGGCCAAGACCAGGCTGGAGTGTTGGCCTACATCTCAGCCTGGCTTAGCAGCACCCATTGCCAGGCACTCAGTTGTAGGCCAGTGGCAGCTGTAGCTCAGGTGGGGCCGAGGCAGGAAGCACCTCACCTGAAAGTGGTTCCCCTGTGCCAGGGGTCAGCCCTGACAATGGCTACACCATGGCATCTAAGAGCCTCTACCCCACATCACCGGATAACGTTCTGCCTGTGTCCCAGCAAAGAAACTCCCAAGGGTGAGGGGGTTGCATGGACATAAAATGCTGAATGGAAGAAGAGAAATGTTTGGCTGAAATGCCATATGAATTGTGCAGAATAGAGAGGGATCAAGCTTACTGCTGAGTTATTAAAGGAAGTACCCAGAGGTCAGTTTTGTTGAGTGGGTGTTTTATATGACTGCAAGACATTAACAAAAAATCTCAGAAAGAATCAGAAAAAATCTGAATGTCAACTGAAGGTACAGATGTGAAGCATGGTTTTATTCAGGTCTCTTTTGGTCTATTTTCAGGACATAGACAACCACTACTGACATTTTAATAGGAGTTACTCTGATGTGGTGACAGAACAATTGAAAAACTTTGTCTATGAAATAAGTAAAAGTGGTTGGAGGATTTGATTTTGATTTTTTTTTCTGTTTTAATCACACAGCAGGTCTTCTGTGAAAATCACAGTGAAGCTGTGGATCATGTAGACTCCAGATTACAGTGTCTACTATGCCGATCATTGCACATCATTTAATTTTATCTTTGTGTATTGCTACTTTCTGTAATGATGAATCTTTAATAACTTCACACATACACAGTCCAAAAGCTATGTTTCCTTACATTGCACTGCCTTTAAGCTGGAAGCGCCAAAATGTTTGAATATTTTTATCTTTTAACTTCTCTTGTAATATTTTGCAACTTTTCCTGTACCTTGAGTTTTAAGGTCTTCTTTGACTTTGTTTAGTGGAAATAATTGAAGCTTCAGACAATGGAAATCTAATTTCTATCCCTTATGTCACTTCTTTTTGCTGTACCCGGATATTTAAATACTTCCTTCTACTACATGGCACAGCACTTTAGAGGTGAAGTTTCCTAATAGTTAGGTAATGAAGTCCTTGATACGGTAGCACTGTGTGCACTACTTCAGTTCTCTTCTGTCTCCTTAGAGTTTCATATAGTATTCATATTAACTTTTTTCTGTGCTGGCCCTCTTTAATTCTAGCTATGGTACTTTATCACAACAGCCTCTCTCCAGCTTGCTACACCAAAGCTATGCCCACAGTGATCTTTACTAGAGTCATGAAAGCATTCTAATCTCTACTGACACAATGCTGGTTTTTGAAAATATTCTCGCTGCTGAGTGCATGAACAGGCAGAGGTAGGCTAGTACATCAAGATTTCTTCCACTAATGTGGCATTTCCTTTTAATGGTGATGTAAAAATTTTTAATGTCTTAATTTACAAATGCATCATAGCTACAATTCTGCAATTTTTCTTTCTTAAACAAGAAGTAATGTCAACTATTTAATCTGAGTTTTTTGTGCTCAGCACAAAACAAAACTTAAAAAAATTTAAAAAATATTTTTAAGTAATACCAAATTAAATTGAGAGATGCAACATTTACATGAGCAAAGATAAAGCAGTAACAGTAATATGTTACTATTTCCTGACTGAGTTTGAGGCACTTACAGGCAATGAATCAGAAATCTAAATGGTGTAAATTGATATAGTACTATCAAATGTATTAGATGGACAGACATCTTGCAACAGATCTAGTGTATTACCTAAGATCTTGCTGGATATATTGCAGTAGCTCCCTGTTTGTAGATCTGTCCCCAGGCAGAAGGTTCTTCCTTTTCTCCTCTCGCAGATGTTTATGCTGGGGGGAATTCAGTCTAGTTGGGCAGAAACATCTGATAAAATAGCAGTTTTTTCCTGCACTGGCTCCAGGAATCTGAACTCTCGTGCTGTTTTCCAGAAGCCAAGTTGCACATCTAGATTCAACGGGTAACTCATTTATCTACCTGTCTACATGTAACATAGAGTGCCCTGTCTATGGAACATAGACCGCCTTGTACTTCACATTGTGCTAGTTATTGGTAATTGAGATATGCAATTCCTTCATTCAGACACTGGAATGAAACTCCATAATTTTCCCACTCTCAAGCCAGTGTCTGATTTACATGAATACTACACATGTGTATGTCCGCTGTTCTAGTTTATGTTCAGAATTGAACTTTGTTTTGAATGGTGCTTACCCACTGTGGTTGCACAACCCAGCTGAACGCTGTAATTTAATAATGTTAGTAGCACTGTGCACAGTCAGAAGCATGAAATAAGACACAGAGGCCGAAGTTAGGAAACTTCTTGCCATTCAAACAATTATGCCACTATTTGACATCAAGCTGTGGTCAGAGGTCTCGATCTGTTGCCTCTTACTCCTTTCATGTTTTGTACAAGGAAAAGGCAAAGGCTTAAGTTTCTTACCCTTTTACCTCAGTAATAGTGAAAAATGTTTTGTTGACTTTTCTGACCTTTCTGTAGGTAAGTTTTTAATATTGGCCAGCTTCTGGGATTCTTATATTTCTCTTGAGTTATACTCATTTCAGTATCTCTCTTTATTCAACTAATTTAAATTGAATCATTTCTTTTACTGAAGATGACTTCTGCCTACCTGTTTGAGAAATTCTGGTTAAGCACTAGGCAAGTTTAAAATAAAAAAATAAAAAAAAAAAATTTACCGTGAATAAAATTAAAGGGCAAGGTCTTGATTACAAATCCAGAAATACAATTACAAAAGAAAAATTTAAATCTCAGTTACAGGAAAAAACTTCTGTTCTTTCAGTACAATTTTTAGTTTCTTCTGTCTTTCATCTCTCTCTGAAAGCTCTCATGCCTTCTGCTTCCTTTCTGCCTTACTCCAAAGGTTTTCATAACCAATCCTCTCTCTTTCTTTGTGTAGGACAGCTCCTCTTCTCCTTTCCTCTGACTTTATTCTTACTTTCCTCCTTGGTTCTTATTCTTAAAGAAATTCAGACTTAGAATCTGTATAAAGTATGTTTGTGATCATTTCAGTGGGGTTTTTTTTATCTTTTCTGATCTTTGTAGTGGAGTATCCTTTTCATTTTTACCCTTTAGTTGCTCAGACTCAGTGACTGAATTTGTTTGCTCCTAGTTTTCTCTGAATTTATAGTTCTATCCTTTTCCTTCATTATTTTGTTCTTCTGAAGTTGGTGGCAGTTGTGCAGTTTAAAGCATTTTCAAGATTGTTACCACAGTACTTAATACTGTGTTATAATATGTACTTGGTGAATAAAGATCTCACCAGATTTAGAAGTAATGTCTTCATATTTGACATATACCTTTGAATATTTGAGGACGAGGACACATTGAACATATTTAGAAACTTTTCCTTCCCATCACCTTTTTGGGGGTTTGGGGTTTTTTTGTTGGGTTTTTTTGCTTGTGCGCATGTAGTCATGTCTCTTACCTTGGTCTCTTCCTTTATGTTGCAATAAGAATCCACAATAAACATGACTGCTTCTTCAAGACAAGTTGTTCCTGTGTCCCAGCTTGGTGTCATGAAGATAAATAGTGCTTGCTGACCTCACCTCTAAACATGATAAGCCAATCACTTATAAGGGAGTTTCTGAATGTTACAGTTTCATGAAGGATGCTGAGGGAGATTTAAGTGCACAAAGATTTATTGTTGGCCTCTCTAGCTTATAGCATATATCAACTTAAACAGCATGAGTTCTTTTTTGGGAAAAAATATGGGAAAAGGAAAGAGAGAAAGAGAAAAAAAGGAAAGGGAAAACTAGTCTGTGGTTGTCTGGAAAGAGCAGTGACAGTCCTCTTTACAGTGCAGCCAGTCGTTATGGCTTGTCATCAAGATTTCTACTAGTACTGTGTGCTTTTCTTTGGAACTGCCACCACTCTGTCCCTGCCATTGGTTGTTCTTGTTTCTGATGCTATTGGTGCCAACCAAAGTGTGCAAACGAGAGAATGTTGCATATCAGTTGTTGAACATCTCTGCACACAAATGTTTGAACAATATTTGTCAAGTATCATTTCACTGTTATTTTTTGTGCCCTATCTTTGGTTTTCTTTATCATAAACTAAAAACTGCAAAACAAGAGCTAAAGAGAGGTGGGGAAGGCATAATTCTTCTGCCACTGGCAGCAGGCCCCCATGAGAACTCACCAAAATGGCACTATTGGGGGTTTGCAGCTACTAAGCCATGAGAATGACAACATAATCAGGTGAATGACAAGGGAAAATACTGCTAGAGAGTTTCGGGAACACACTGCCTCAGCTGCTTCAGAGAAAGGTTACAAAGCTGCAAATAACAAACCCTTAGTTGGCTGTTTTTGTTTTTAGTATGAGATGTCATGGAACTGAACTGCTTCAGCATGACAAAAAAAGAAAGAAGGATGTTTTAAACATCAGGGACTTGGAATATGAACCCTGTGAAAAAAGACTACTTTGTCTGGTCTGTTTCAAATCTTTATGTTATGGCACTTAGTTCTATAATTAGCTTATGTCAAGGGCCTGTTGATTAAAATTATTTAACCAGTCTAAAGTATTTCAGTTTTCTTATTTATGTGCTTAAATTCTGAATCAACAGTAGTTTTCGTACTATTAAATAAAAACAGTTAAAAAGAATAATACATATATATGTTTAGAATGGAATTACTTTGGTAATTCCAAAGCTGCTTTGGTAGCTCAAAGATTTCTTAAATAATGACGTGTTAATATTTTTATTTTTTTTTAACCTGCAAAGACTATTTTTTCCCCATAAGCCAGAAAAAAAACCAAAACCAAAACAGTTGAAGACACACATGAGCAGAAACATAACATGAAGAGAGAGGTACTTTTTCTGCAAAGCAATTCATAGTAAAAATATTTTCAAATGTTTGGTAGATGAGGATGATATAAATACTCTGCATCATAAGACTGAGTTAGGCATCATGAGGGATTTGATTAGCACTTTTTGATGAAAAAAGACATGCTGATAGGTGACAATATATCTATATGTAAAAAATTACAAATAACATTCTAAAGCAATTTTCTTGAAAAAAATATCTGAGCTGAAAGATGTGTATACAGACTGAGAGACTGTAATTTCAAAGATCTTAAGAAAATTATGAACTGCCATCCGATGTCTTAATGTAAATGTATCAAATAAAATCCTGACTTTTTATAAGGCTAAGCAGATTTCAAACACATTTGAAATTTGAAAGACACTTTGATTAATTCTTTTTTGGAAAGGGAGGAAAAAAAACCCAACAAGCAGTATTAAATTTTTCAATATCCACATTTATTTTTGCCTCTTACAAAGATAATCTTAGAGTCATGTAGGCTTGGTTCCAGCACTGTAAGCAGAACTGCGTTCCCCATTTCACACCTAGAAAAATAAGATTTCTAAAGAAAGGAAACTAGTTATATAGCAGTGGACCAAATATTCATGGTATCAAACTTTTGCAGTTGTTATGAACTAAAACGAAGTTGAGACTATCTGACTTCTATGAAGACCCCCTAGTTTGTTTGTTTGAGTGTTTTATATTGGACAGCACCTTATTACCACTAACTTTAGGTGGCCAGATTTAAAAAAACTTGGCCACAATGAAAATACATGCGTGATCTGTTATTTTTGCTGTTCCTCTTCTTGAAATCTAATGTTTTAGTTATAAGACAGCACGCATATTTGTAACATTTTGCAGCCTCCTTCATCTAAATGTTTATAGTATTTATTGTATTTGTGTAATTTGTTGGTAATATATTATTCACTTTTATTTGAGATTTGGTGGCAGGCTGAGAAGTCTAACATTTTAAAAAAAGAAAAGAAATCAAATTCCTTTAAGTAGCAATCAAGTAATAGTTAAATACATTAAGCAAATTACAAATAACATTTTTTAGTGGTAAATACTGAAAAGGTAAACAAATTTAATGTAGCATATTCATGTAATCAGTTCCAAAAAAAAACTATACCTGTATATATTAACTCTCTTCAAATCCTGGTATTTAAAAAAAATATACTGCATGTTTTCCATTGCTAATAATATGCTGATATCTCTCATATTCTTTTCTGTTACATACTGATTTACCACTGCCTATCACAACTGTTGTGGGCAGGGTTGGTTGACCAGAAAATTGTGATTAGAAAAGGGTCCAGGTGTGTGCTGACTCAGCAAATGATCTTCACAACTGGACCATCTTTGGGGCTTTTTTGCTTAACTGGTTGCTCATGAGGTTGTAAAATTGTTCTACTGCATTGACCTGTTGTTTGCCTCACAGTGACAAAAATAAAATATTCAGGAAAGAAAAAGAAGGCTGGAACTTTCTGCAGTCCGTTCCTCCAGGATTTTTCTCACGTCCTCAACAGTACATATGAGAACTTCCCTGCTCATCCCTTTAGAGTGTGTCTAAGGACCTGTTATCCATGAATTTTCCTGATCTTTTTTTTTTTTTTTTTTTTAACCAGGGAATTTTATGTGCCTTCACCCCCTCCAGTGACAACATTTCATAGAAATTTGTGAACTTTTTTATAACAAGATTTTTTTTTTTCTTACCTCCTGTGCATTGCAAGTTTTAGTGTTGTGACATTTAGTTAGTACTTTATTAATTTGTTTTATTCGACATTCAGGATTTATAAACCTGATGTGCTTCTCTCTTTGCCAAGTGTCTATCTGTAACCAAATCAGTGTACTCCTAGTTGTTATGAGATCTTAATGCATCTTGGAACAGCAGAGATCATTTAGCTCTGGTGATTTCTGACATCTAGATTTTGAGTGAGAACTCCAAATACATTCACTGCCTCATTTAGGGTACTTTTTTCTTTATTCTTTCACAACATATATTTCCAACATAACGTATTACAGTAAGTTTACTATTTTTGAAAGGAAAAAAATTAATATGCCTTGACAAAAGCTCACACAAAACCCTCAGGTGTCAGTTGTATAGGATCTTATCACTTAAATGAAAAGAGCACATATCTTGAAGCTAATAGAATTATTTTATATTACAATACCTGAGATTAGGTTAATTGCATATTAAAAAAATTAAAATTCCAATAAGGTCTGAAATTTTTAAAAGGTCCTGCAAGGTTTCTTTTTGAAAAGTAAACATAATTCAACGAAAGCAGGTTAAGGTTTGATCTCCAAGAGGAACACTTACCTTGTGCTACTTGTGAAGTTTTGCTGAGGTGTTTTTTTAAAAAAAAAAAAAATTGAAAACAAAACAGACTCCTGTCAGCTATGAAATTTATAAAAAATATAAAAATAGACTGAAAATTAATGCTAAATAAACACAAAATCATTTCATGAACTGGACAAAGCAATGCATATCCAATATAAGCAAACTGAAAAAGTATACATCAAGGGATGGGGCTGAAATGGCATTAATTTCTTCAGGATATTAATTTTACTGGATTTGTGGGAAATATTGTAAGGAAAGATATAAGGGTTTGATAATTGCAGTGTAGCTTCACAAGCAAACTTTCTCTATTATGTTGTATTCTAGGAGTTCATGCAGTCTTTCAATGAAAACAAATATCAAAAAAATGGATTACTTTTTTACTTGAGGTGAGTGTGGAAATCTATGTTGAGTTCAAATTACAATTTAGGAAACCTGATCAAAAATCCAAGACTTCCAGAGAAAATCCATGAGAAAAATGTAAATCAAAATGCTTGTCCATAAGAAATATATACAGAAATCTATGTAATGCTTTATTTTAGATTGCTTTATTTTGGGGTATTTTTAAATATAAAATTGTGCATATATATTTTAAAAGAACTATGGTTAATTTAAAGTTATGAGTTTTTCTACTTAAGACATAAAGTCACGTACCTCTTCAAGTAGGTTCTATTTCTATGGTTTTCTGATTGTATGGACAGATTATATTTTATTGTGGTTTTATTCATAGAAATATTTGTGACTATATAATATTGAAGGCATTAATTTTTGAGAAGTATCAATCTTAACAAACACAGCCACTTTTAAAAATTCTTCAAGATCTGAATCACCATCAAAACCAGATCCTTACTTGAATGTCTATTCACCTGTGTGTTCGTGAGGGATACACAGTAAATCAAGAGCAGATGCTATAACTGTATGCACATGCACATAAGGTAGTTTTGCTATTACACATTTCTTTTCATGCAGTCAGCAAATGGAGAGTGCATAATGCTTGCTTTATTTTATTGTTAGCAAAACAGTTTGGTGGCTTTAACAAAATAAAATAGCATTCCTATATATCACTGGAAAGTCTCTAAGGAATAATATACATGGAGCAGCAGCTGTTAAGCTACCTATAATATGGCTTTCTTGTGAATTGCTCTTGTCTGATTGAAGAAATTAGTTTGGCAGAACAAAGTCTATTACTTCATGAATATATAATGACAAATTAAATACTGTTACATAGTTCAAAACAAATTATGAATAGACTTCCACTGAGCACCTTTGGAAGGTTTATCCATAAAGATATCTGCCCATTTTAATTAATAAATGGCACATTTCATCAAGTTCAGAATGTTGAACTGTGAAAACACTACTTTACACCTTTACATATAATGAATGAATTGTTTTGAAGTGAAAATGAGCACAGAAGATGATAACTTTCTTCATTATATCTTCACTTTTAATTCTAAGCACATTCCAAACCAGGGGAACTAGAGAGTCTTGGAAAAGTACAGAAGGAAAACAATAAAGTACTTCCTGTCATGCCAAAGACAGATGAGGTGTAAAGTGGGAAAGTGGGTTATTCTTCTATTTATTTATTTTGTCAGAATTATTAAACAGCTCAGTTTTATCATTATGTCTCTTTTGAAAGTGTCATGAGCTCATGGAGGTGTTTTGTTTTCCCTATATTTTTATTAGTAATTGTATGTGTGATGCTTCATGTGCCTGCTTGTAGCCATAAGCTTCTATTGTTTTGAATGCAGTACTGTAACCCGAAGGGGACTGTTTAAGGAGTTATAAATTTAAAAAAAATAAATAAAGTTTTGATTACACTCAGAAAGAAATCATTGCACATTCGGCAGCCTCTAAGCACTACCTTCTGGATATTTTCTGAAGTTGCTACATTTTGCATCCATGGAAGTGTTTCATTGTTTTTTAATACTAAATAGCAACATGAATGGAATTGTAGAGTGAAGTAATTGATGTTGTGCTTATACTATGTGAAGGGGCATCCATATCTCACTTAGAACTAATGTTCACAATGGTTCTTTGCCTTGGAATATCTTTCCCTAAGGTTAAAAAACTGTAAAGAGTTGAAAGAGTTTTACCTTAAAGATAGTAACACAGTGAAAGAAAACAACAATTAAAAAAAAAAAAAAAACTAAGCTTCAACGCTGTCATGATAGTTCTTGGAACGTGAATCAAACAATTTAGTGCAGGCAAGGAAATGTGCAGTTTTAATTTGTTAATATAATAAACTCCACAGTAAATTAATTTATAGTCTCCCCTCAGGTTTACACCCAGAAGTACAGAAACATGTTTGTTTACTCTTTCAAATTGAAAACTATTGATTTCCTTTAGGAACTCATCCTGGTTGACTGTGAATTAGTCCATTAGTTCACATTCATATCAACATATATATTAATAAAATACACTGTATTTTTCTTTTGGCAAATAGCTATGTTTAATTTTGAGTTACATCAACTTCAACTTTTATACATAAATAAATATACATATATATACACATATATATATATAATATAAAACAGCTTTACCCTATTTTGAAACATAAGAAGTGTGGTGAAGGCTGGAATTGCCTAAACACCATGTAAACAAACTAAGAGCATGCTTGGGTAATTATTTTTCAGCAGGAGTGCTTGCTGCACTACCTTCCCTGACCATCCATTTCTAAATCTGTGATATGCCCTCAGTACTGCCACCACTTCTGTATGTGATGAACTAGATTAGGATTTGTTCTTGCTTAAAATTAAATCAGAGAAAACACAAGCAAACATTACCCTCCCCCAATTTTTAATCCAGGCAAATTTGCCTGTCTGGGTCATCACATGGCCCCAGAAAAATTAACTCATTCTCTTGCTCGGGATGTTCTGGAGTGAAAAGGAACTGGCACCAAAAGCTGTTTAAACCAGGGTCTCTATTGAAACTCTGCCCTAAAGTGCCTCGGTGACTTGATTGATGAGGCATATTAAAGAATTAAGTTTCAGACATGCAATACACAAGCAATAGTTGTTTTTATTCAGATACACAGGTAAGATTAAATGTTCAGTTCTTGCATAGTTGCAGGGGGTTAGAAACATTTCCTTTTCAACCTGAAAGACATCAAACTTATTTTTCTCCTTTGTGGGAGAACGCTCTAACCATAAAACCACAATCTGACGTGAGTGCACACCAATATTTCTCCTGCACAGATATGTGTGAAATTAATGAAGCTGGAAAGGAAAAACAAGCAAGTACGTAGTGCTGTGCACTAACACACTGATGCGTGGTTTGACATGCAAAAAAGGAATCCTGGGTTCTGCTCCTACTGCCCTTTACGAGTTTTGCATTAAGCAAAACACAGGATAAAATACAAATCCATTTTTAGGTACAGAAATAGCAGTGTCACTTTTTAAAGTCAGCTGTATTGTTTGGGGAGAGAGAGAGAAAATAGGTAATCTTTGGGGCACAGAAATCCTGAAATGGAAGCAGCTATCTTCAGTCTAGGAGTGATTGAGTCTAACTTTACTATGTTAAAAGAGGGGAAAAAAAAGGTTTTTTCCTTTTGGTCTAGTTGGGGGAAAGATAGACATTTCTTCAACCAACTCACACAGAGAGTGTTAAATCCTCACTGCTCACATTTAGCCTGAATGATGTGTGACAAATGGTCACCTAATTGATTCAGTGTTTATCCCACTGTCATGGTGCCTGACCACCCTCACCCTCATTCTGTACAGGTTCTTCTCATAATCCTTAACATAGTCAGCTTTTAGATTACTTGCATACTATTCTGTTTTATTCTGTTCTAGTTTGTTTTCTCAGAGTGGAGCTGCCTGTGGTTTTGAACCATGACCAAAAGACCAGGCTAAATACTTGCAAATATACCTTCAGTCCAAGATAGCTTGAGACATTCTGGGACAAAGGCCTGAGTGCTTTTTCTGGCATCAATTTGGACCTGAGATATTTAGACAGTATTTGAAGACTCCTTTAGATGATTATTTATTCTAGATGATGCATTTTACACAAAAGACTTCTTGAAGTAGTCTTGCATGCATTTGGTGTTGCAACCATGGGTACAAAAAGTGATGATGCTACACTGACAGTGCAGGATCATGGGGACTGAAAATTGAAGTTATTTTGTACCTGTTCTACTACCAAGGGGGATGTTAACAGACAGACTGACGGTTTTGGAAGCCATTTCAAGAAATGTATTTCATTTCTCAGTGATCAGCACTAAGGTGTACTACTTCCTAATGCTACACTGTGTAAGTCTACTCCCAAATGCACTCCCTCAGTTGTCAGGAAATAGTATGGGCATCAAAAATGTGTAGACTTCTTTTTTTTTCAGAGCTATGTTGAAAATAACATCCTGAAGCTTGGATAAAAACAAGATTAGCTAGCTTTTAATCATTTGTAAGATATAGTAAAGCTAATTTTCAGAACCTGCACGTGAATTAATGTTGCTAATTATTTTCAAACAGGCATTTAAGATGTGCTGCTATATGTTCTCCACTGCTAAGTGTTACTAAATAACTTGTATAAAGCTGTGAAGGCACTGGGGGTTATAATCATGTTGAGCCACTGGATATAATTCCTGTTGCTTTTCTGTATAACATCATTAATTTTGCTCTAGTTTTAAGGGTCTCCTTGGATTGTTTCTGAAAATAACTTGCATATTTAAAGCAACTTCAGATTTGGGACAGTGATTTTTAACATCTAATTCAGTGAGTCTTTTTCTGCTTCTTAGGTTGGCAGAATGACATAAATTATTTTTCAAAAATAATTTCACACTCAGAAGACAAAAAGGAGAAAGCTACAAATTTCTATTCACCTTGGTCTATATTGTAAATAGTTAAACTAGACTACAGTAGTTTCTTCTAGGTATATTTATATATATATTTATAAATATATGTATTTATAAATAGACTAGATCTTCATTTGGACTTTTTTGAGGTCCCTGAAAATAAACAGGTTGTTGTAACTGACGTTTAATAGCTCCTTTTTAGATTTCCTTTTTTCTTATAGTACAAAATGCCTAAATAAAAAACCTACTTTGATCTAGACTAGTAATTGTCAGACAAAATCTTTAGGAAAGAGAAATCAAAACATGCCAATCGGGAATTTTAAAAAGGGTAAAATTTGAGGAAGAATTTTTTATATGTCCTTGTAGGCAAATTAAAGCCCCTTAAGCTTATTTTTTTGCAGAACCATCTCTTGAACCTGAGACTGTGTATGAGAAAGTCAGCATAACCTACCTGATGAACCATTTTCTTAGTGAACCAGTTTACAAGAGCAAAGAGTTGAATTGTCTTGTAGATTATCTCCTTCATAAGCATATAGTAATGAAAAAGAAGACGAAACTGTAAGAAGTGGAAGATTGCACCAGTGTTTGAAAAAGCAAAGTAACTGGTATTTCATATTCTCATAGCAATCTATGTGTTTAGGTATAGTTGAAAAAAGCTTTCTATTGGGTCTCTTTCCTATTATGTGTTGGTTTGTCTGTCACCTCAGCCTTTGACTCATCTGCACACCATGTTCCTATCATCTTTTCTCTTTCTCTTCCTGCTCCTGAACAATTTTTCTAGGACAATTTACCTCAAAATGCTTCACTGTCGTTGTTTGGAAGTTCACGTTCAAGTGTACAAAGTGTCAAAATTCTCTAAACAAGATATTTTATGTGCTACATGAAATTTACTTGTAATGCTTATTCTAGTTTAGCTGTGGAAGTATAGGTAGGCCTACCTTATTTAGCTGTACAGGATCCCAAATGTCCCTTTTTTACAATGCCTTTCTTCTCCCCAGTGTATCTCTGGGATTATAAAGAAAACTCCAACCTTGATCACTACAAGCAAAACTGTGAGCAATGGTGAGAGAGCTGTTTTGCATATACTGTTCTGTGCATCTTTATCTTTGCTTTTGCTGTTCATGTAGCACATTCCATCTGTACTATGGGTTCCTGTCTCCTAGACATGAAACACTATTTTTACGACCACCAAGTTATATAAGAGACAGATGTGAGAAGGAGTAAGACAGTCTTCTCTGCTACTAGATGTATAAGGGGGTTATAGATTAGAGATCCACAGCAGATGGAACATCTCTTGCTCGGGGAATTTTGCTCAAACCTTCCTACTTGGAATGGCAGCAGGATACAGGTGGCATCTGCAGATCATTTCCCTGTCAAAATTTAGCAAGGCTTGAATAATCATGTGTTGTACAAAATCAGATTTTTCTGTTCCTCTTCCCTAGACAAGTGCTCATGCTTTTGTTCCCGTACACCTTCCTAAAGAAAAATGTTTCAAAAGTTACCAAGCCAATTAACAAAACAAATGTATTAAAAAAAAATATGGAGACAAAAATATGTTGCAGAATCTAATCTAATTCTGACAAATGGCAAAACATTTTTTCCTAAAACTGACACATAGTATGAAAATGTAGATTGAGCAATTAGAAATAAACTTAAAACCAAAATACAGCAGGTAGGAACATTCACTGTGGGCACTATTAGCATAAATAACACAGACTTGTTTCAGATTTGTCTTTTGAGGTTTTTTTTACTGTCACATTGCACTCTATATATCATATGATATTACTTGCTTTACTTAATTTACTTTCAAAATATATCAATTAATTTTATCTCTGGTGACCAAAATCTAGACTCTTGTTGATTATGTCTATTTTGCAAGTGAACAAATTATTCACTGATGAGTCAGCTAACCAAAATTAATTCATGTTGAGGCATGAATTTCCTTCCTCTGCCATCCCACAAATGAAAGATAGGTGACTTATACATTATCCAATAAAAATCCTCACAGTATATTTTTGGCTGTGTATAATTTTTAGAATATAACTACTGATCTTTCTGTTGTAGTTATATTTCTGTAAGTCTGGGATATCACACTTTTTTTGAGGAAAATTATTTTCTTGAAAAAATATTCTGTATGTGAGAGCTGGTGCACTACTGTACCACAGGAGGAACTGCCATTAAAATGGCTATTTTGAGCTACATTTTTTATACTGTTTAATTTTTAAATATGTTAACATTTGTGATAGAGAAAACATGGGTCTATTTTCTATACACACATGACATTTTCCCCACTATTTTCCCTGTTCTGAAAAAGTCAAATGGAAATTTTAGGAAAATCCTGGGCAACACACATGCCTGTACTTTGCAGTAAAGCATAGTGCAGAGATACCTCATTGTGCTCTAATTAAGCACTAAATATCATGAGAGGAACCTGATTTGTAACATCTTTTGGAATAACAAGACCCGATTCAGTTAGTGGAACCTCGTCTTTTTAAAGAATCACCAGAACAGCAAAACTGAAGGTGTGGAGTTTTTGTTTTTCTGGCCTAGAATTAGGTGCCTGATTGTCTGTGCCACTGAGAAAAAGGCAACATTTTTTAAGGATTGAAAAATCATCTTTGATTTCCATCTCCTTTAAATATGATGGCTCCATCACCTTCCAGTGCATAATCAGACTACTCCTTAGTGCCCTTTCTGACACCAGTTACTGTTCGAATTCTCTTGGGCAAGAGTAAGTCCCCAATTTTTTACTGTGTAAACTACATCTGTATGCAAAATTATTAGGACTTATGGAAGTAGTTATATCAATTAATGGAAAAAGCAATGAGGTACCTTTTGAGGAACACGTCATCTGACTGAGATCTAGGACAGGGATGGCATTCCTGACTGATTTTCCCTAGAAGAGACTATCCTGTATGCACAACAATATTTTCTCAAAGGTCTGAACTTTGAGGTCACAAGTTTGAAGTTACAGAATAAAAAATCATCTGAGCATGAAAGAGTCATGGCTCTAGAGCTGTCTCATGCAGTCACCTTTTGTGAGGAAAAAGCACACACAATGTTCAATACTGTGAGCAAGCAGTTTTAGCATATTTAACTTTAAAATCCTGTTCCAGTCTCTCAGAATGTATTTACATTCTCCTACATAATTTTGTATTTAATCATAATTCTTAAGACATGTGCCTTGAGAAACCTGTTCCCCAAACCCAAACGAAGTAGCAATGTAGAGGAACTTAAATGTTAAAACCCTTCATTAAGATGGCACCGAACTAGCACTGAGCTACAGGCAGGTTCAGCAACAATGTCATTGATGCTGTTTCTTTGAGCAAGGCCAGAGAATGTTTTAAAGGAAAGGAAAATTAAAATCAAGAGATCTATTTTGCTATTCTGTAGAATATAAATTAAAAATAATTTTAAAGTAACAATTAGAAGGGCCAACTTTCTACATTGTTTTGGGTTTGTAACACCTGTAAGAAAAATAGCTTATAGAATTCATGTGCTCATTGTTATTCTATGTCATTCTTCCTGATCAGTACTTCCCAGTTCTACTAATTACCATAATAAACCCCTTATATTTTATTTTGTGTGACACCGTCTAGTAAATTCTAACTGGAAATATTTCCAGGTTTCCATTCAACGATTTATGTAGCAGTCAGCAATTTATGTATGCAATTCTGGATTGTTTTCTGTTACAATAAAAAGAATTTTTAATGAATAGAAACTGAGAGCAGCCTGCTGTAGCTCTCAGCAGATGCATTTTCTGATAGCGCACACACAATGACAAAGTTTATAAAATTTCATATTTTTAAAAGCAGCAACTGCAGTGCATTCATTTCTTATTGACATCCTGCAATACCATGGAAGATAAATATCTTTCACAGTTTTCATTACCATTAGGATATGCTTCTTCATATTACTATTTTTAAGATAAATATTTTCCAGTGGTTACTGCCCTTCTTTCTATGTCATTCTAGACACTAGAAGGTGAAACAAAAATAAAATTTGATCAAATTTCATGCCTGTGTTTTTCATAACTGGTAGTTCCGTCCTTGCAGAGAACTCATCTCAAAGTCTCTGGCAGTTAAATGCACAATAAAATCTATTTAAAAAATAACTATATCCTCCAAACGCTTTCTATCTCTAAATTACTTATATTTTAATACTAGCTTTTCAGTTAAATTCTCAAAGAAATTAGAAGACAGAAGAATTATTAATGACAGTAGTACTCAATTCCATGTTTGGAGACCTTTTCCTCATTTTGAAATGGAACTTTCTGTCTTGAGATTCATTTATTTTGAGGTCTCAAGTACTAGAAATGTGATAAAACACAACAGAATTAACTTTAAATTAATTCTACTAAGAGTTTAATGTGAGAGTCTACATCTACTTTAACATATCCTGGAATACTTCTGAGCACTTTGTATGATCACCCCAGTTGCTCCCTGAGTTTTTAAGGGTGGGTTTACATTTAAAGTTGTGTTACAGGTGAAAAAAACCAGCACATATATGGAGCCAAGAATTTATTTTTAGCCTACATAAAGAACTTAAAATCCAATTGAAATATACAAACACTCCAATTACAATGATAGTAACAATCACAGTAAAAATAAGTACAGGAAAAAAATGTAATATTAATATCATTAAAAATTTTATACTAAAAATTTTTCCAATATCTACCCCTTTTTCCTTGTGCTGTGCTCTCCTACAGCTCATAAGGCCAATAGAGACATCCTTCCTCCAGACAAGTGGAGCTGTTCTGTCACAGCAAATCACCAACATCCTTCATGCCTTTCTGGGAAAAATGCATTGCTACCAGAGTGGGGATCCTCTCATCCTGAGTATTGGAGCCTACTTGGATTTCTTTTTATGTTTCCTTGTCCTTGGGCTGCTGCCTTCTGGCTGGTTCCAGCTGGATGCAAGTGTGACCCCACAGGCTCCTCAGTCTCAGCCCCACCAGGATCTATTGTTTGTTGAACAGCAGCTCCCTGGGTTTACTAGACCCTTCTGTGGAGGTACTGGCAGAGCTCAAGCTCGGGCAGAAGAGGCCACAGGCACTTGGCCCTGTGGCAGGAACTGAAACTAGGTCAGCCCAGCTCCAGCAAAGATGAGCCCACAACAGCACTGAGATCTGTGCTCTGCAGAACCCTGTGCTAGAAATGGCATTATTACTGTGATGCAGATGGGCTTTAGAAAAAGCACACAAATGAATCTACCTATTTCCAGTCATTTCTCTTGTACACTGCTTATGAACCCAACGCAATCAGGCTGTAAAAAAAATTCTCTTAAGCTTTTCTTTTATATAAGCAGTTACTGCAGGAAAGTGAATTTCTGTTGAATTTTCTTTTTCTGACAGAAAAAAATAGCTTTTTCAATCAAGTGAAAATTATCATAAAACCTGTCTTCTTTCCTTAAAAATGACTGATATGTCAGAAAAAACACAGAACTTTGAGCTGAAAACTAATGAGAATAGAAGTTGGCTTTGGAAGCATTATTTTAAGGGGAAAAAGAAGGGGAATAAGGATAGCACACACAAAAATGTGAGTCTTTTATAAAGAAAAAGACAAATTATTAGGATTTTGTGCAAAACTCACCAGTATGCTTGAACAGTTAATTTTGTCACTAAATCCATTATATTTAAGCTATTAAAAAATCTGGTTTAGTATTAAGTTTCATGCACTGTCTTGCTGCTAGAATCACGTCTACTTTTTGTGAGAATGATTTGGAAGACAATGATTTTCATGCAGTTATTTAACTTTCAGTTTTATTTTTTGTTTCCATTTAAAAATCCATCCCCAGCACTAATTCTCTATAACTAGTTCTTCAGTAAATAGTTACAAAAAAGCCTTAAGGATTAAGATTTAATTGTGAAGAAGTCTATAACAGATAACATCTTCAGTCTGTATTTTTTACTAGTAAATCATCAATACAGAGCTAAGTTTTCTGATTCTTGAAACCATTAGAATGGAAAGGTTACATCTTAATCTCTAAAAGGATAAACAGAGCCTGATCTAGGACCTTTGGGAGTCTATAAAATAAAAATAATTTATTAAATACATTAAACACAAATTGCTTCATAGTTGTTATATGAACCTAGGATGTGATTTTGCTTCAATCTTTACCTTGATTGGAAGCAAGGTATTAAAGATAATCATGCCTATCTCAAGTGAAAGCACTCAATATTTTGTTACACTGTTCTCTCCCTTTTTCAATCAAAACAAAAAATTCCATTCTGAAGTTAAACTCCACTACCATTATTTTTATTTTTTTTTGTCATTAAAATCCTGACCACTTCTATTTACAACTTATTTTCATCCAGTCATGACTATATCGATACATAAAATTATTTCTGCAAACGGGTTAGCTTCAAAGGTCAGGCTTCTGATCTACTAAAATCTACCAGCAGAAGGAAAATCATTGTGCTAACACAAGGTGTCTACCATCTTTTTATAGGTGAGTGACACATGTTGAGGAAGAGCTCAGAATGAGAATATTTTGCTGAATCCCATCCCACTGTTATAATCTTAATTAAACTGCAGAATTCAAGTGCCACAGTCTAAAAGTCAAATGTATAAATGAAATTTAAAAAGCAGTTAGAGATATCTGTATCTCAAAAGTCCTTGAAGATCTTTTAAACACCAGGATATAAACAGAAATTTTAATTCTGGAGATGCCAATACTGCAAACTGCTGGAAGCGGGTAGAGAATACACACAGCCTATTTTTATATTCATAGTCTAAGTATCTATCATGACACAGTAAGCACAGAAAGCTTTATTAGCTGGATATTTGGCCTTATTTCATATAACCATTCATAAAAGTTACGTTTAATTTCTCAAAAATTTATTATGTCCTAAGTAGCCAAATATTTTACATATATTCAATAAGATTAGTAACAACAACAGAAGTAGTCCAGGATTATTCTTTATGTGTTCATGTCATTGAGTCTATTTCTTCAGGCAGAAAGTATGAAACACTTAACTTAGCTACATGAAAAAAGTGGAAACAAAATACTTCCATTAAAATTGCCATTTTGAGGAAAAAAAATTCCATGTTAATATAATACCAGCAGAGACAGTAACTGTCAATTTTGTAAGCTAGAGCTGATTTTAAACTGCTCTGATTTGTTGTCATCTTCATAGTCTATAGGGGTATAGGTAGTAGACTTCTGAGAAAATAAGAAATCAGTTTAAGAGAAATTTAAGGTAAATTGAAAGAAACAAAAGTGAGGGCTTTAAAAAGTTATTTATGGCTTAGGATTTTTCAAAATTATCTTCATGGAGCTATACAATAAAAATAATTCTGAAAAACTATGATCAATAACATGGAGTAGTCAACAAAGTAAGGCGATTGAAACCTAGTTCACCTAAGATATTTGCATAAGGCAAAGTGATTAGAAGGCCTAGCTAGCAATTCAATAAGCATAGCTAATATAACAAGCTTTGCAGTGTTTATCTTTTAGGTTCATATTAAGTCAAAGCACTTAAACCCCAAAACTTTAAAACAATTTAAAAAAAAATAAAAATTAATGGCTAGTACAATAGGAATTTTTAAGCAAAGAGGAGTCATTCAGTTGCATGAATTAACCAGGGATCTCTGAAATCTGAAGCTAGTTGGTGGCTACTTTGGAACTGTAAAGGAAACACAAGGTGCCTGATGCACTGAAAAGACAGAAAACACAGTTGGAAAAGTTATCTTAAGAATAAAATTATGCCTATACTGGCTATGAGAAGAATGAGATTTCCAGTCACAATGCTGACTAGGCAAGACAGAAGTGTATTTGGCTGGGAGCTATGTTTAAAGTAAAAGAGAGATTATGTGGACATCATTCTGATTGATTCTTATAGCATGCTGGATCAGCTAAAGGCTCATACTTCTGACTATTCTGATTTGTATACAAGGAAAATGGATTTCTGTCCCCCTGTATTAGCTTAAGCATCAATAGGAAATATTGCATATTAACAGGAAGTACAATTCTACTGAGCAAAGAGCATTATTATTCTATATGATTCTATATGAAATGTTAAACAACTTTTCTTGACATAGTTTTTGATGTACTGTAATGTCCAACTACTATTTCTGCAGGTGTGAACAACATAAATCAATGTGAGATCTGGTAATACCGCAATTTCATAGCAGATCAGCACAAAGTAGTTTTGCAGCAGGTGCTTCTACAGTTATGACAGAGTGGGGACAGTTGTAATGTTTAATGGTCTCTAAATTCCTGTGCTGAATTTGTTTACATATTGGCCTCAGCAATATATAACATGAAAAGCTGCTGATACACACTATTAAAAAAAAAAAAGTTATTTGTATGTCCATACTTAATCCACTCTAGTAAGCTTCCCTATCTTCATTTAAAACAGTACTATTTTCTATATCTCCTAAGCAGCTACAAATCTAAATTAAATAAGACTGAGTAGGTTAAATATCACATTTTTCTAGGAAATATGCTAACTGGAGAGTTAATTATCTCTCTCTTTTGATCTGACTATTTTAAGATGAGATTTATTTGCTCTGCAGAAAGTATTTTTCTTCCAATACTATTACATATTTATATTAATTTTACATATGTTTCTGTGAGTTTTGAATAACTACATTTCAGATGGTAAGGTTGATGCTAAAACAGTCGCTATAAATTCAGTACAGGTTCATATACCATGTATTTATTTTTGTATTAATGTATGTGTACATTTTTCTCATGCAGTTTTTCTACTTTCTAAATACTGAAGATACTCTTTCACTTATAATACATTTTATATATTATGGTGTTATATTTGCTAAGCATTTTGATATATTAAAATCAAAATACAAATGTGATGGAGTGCAAAAGATTGCCTATGTTCATGGATGAATTCTGGGTATATACTGTTAAAATAAGTAAATACATTCAGTAATTCATCTCTTTGTATAGTATTTAATTTGCAAACAATTTTCCTTTGTTGTTAGTTTTCTCTCAAGTGCCATTTGACTGCCTTAAAGAAAAAAAAAAAGCTATCGAAGAAACCTATCAATCTCTTGTCAATTCAGATTTATTTTTGAAAGCAGTGTGTAAGGTGGAAAGAGATATTATTCTGACAATCTTCACATCTCTGAAAGTTGTTTTTAAGAGCTGTATTAAACAACCTTCCATCAGCTGTGGATCAAAGTCAAGGAAAGAAATTTGTCACTATTATTTGGATAAAACCACTAATTTTATCCATATATTTTCTACTTCAACAAGAAATATGCCTTAAAACATAATTTCTTCTTTTCACATCTACCTTCTGGTCCTGCCAATGTTCTGATATCAATACCTACATAAAATATGCAAACTAATAAGATGTGTACAACAGGCATTTCAAAAATCTCCTATTTCTTACCATTTCAAGAAGTCAATACAACCTTTTGCTAAAGCATTCATATTTCATTGCCATTGAAATGGCCTATCTCAAAGTACAGTATCTGTCTACTAAAATTCCTAATCTATGTTTAACCACCCAGAATTACATGAAAAGTTTATGAACCACAGTTTTAGTAAGAGTTTAAAAGAGCAATGATTTGAAGAAGAATGTGTGTATCTGAGTTTTATTCTATTTGTATCAATGAAGAGTAAAAAAAAAAAAGAAAAAGCATAAAAAAGATCTTTAATCATTCTAGGTGGAAAATGGTATTTCTAGTTCACCACCTTCTTCCAATGGGTTTTTATTTTAAAGTATCTTTTTTGAAGTTAAACTTCAGGACCAAAATAGTAAGACTAACTATGGAGACCCTACAGATGCAAAGCCCGCTTTTCTTCATTTCACCTTATTGTAACTATTTTTATTTGAAATTTGAAATATATATTCCAGTTCCAATTTTTGGATAATAAGCAATAGTGTTTTCTTAGTCTGTGCAGTAACACTGCTCTTTCCTGACAAGATTCCTATATGCTCAAATGAATTAAAATTATGGATCATTATTTGTTTTACATTTTTAACAAGTCCGTGAAGAAGCCAGCTAGCCAACTTTCACAAGTATTATTTTAATTTTCTCAGTTTTTTGTGTTGGGATAAGGATTATGAAAAGAACTTTATAAAGGAGATGTTTGCCAAAAGGTCAATAATATAATTCTGTATTAGAATCATAGAACTATTTGTTTGGAACGGGGGTCATTTTATCTAACCTTCTGGTCAAAACAAAGCTATTTTCGAAATAAGACCATGTTGTTTAGGATCTTGGCCAAGTTTGGAGATTTCACAACTTCTCTGAGCAACCTACTTCGGTAGTTAGGCACTCCAACTACGAAGATTTGGTTTTCATGAAATCCAGCTTGTAATTCCCCTGCTGCAACTTGCATGGATTATCTCTTTTCCTTTTGCTATGCACCTTTGAGGGGAGTCTATCCCGTAGTCTACCCCTAGCTTTTTCTCAAAGGTTAGAAGAAGTGACATCAAAATTGTATTGTATTAACTGGACTGCATTCAGGTAGATCCTGTCCAGTTCTAAAGGATGTGTGTATCCAGTATCAGCAAGTAAGCCTTAACTCGGTCATCCTTTATCATTAACTGTATTTTTCTGAACTTGAAGCTGACTCTTTACCTTGTCTTTCTCTGGCTGATGATTGTCAGATTACCACCAGAACTTATCGGTCACAGTCCAGCCCTGTTTGGGTATGTTGAACTGCACCCCATCACGAAGGCACAGTCTTGCCTATGTTCTTGGTTACCAGCTGGTCTTTCCTCATGGAGCAGCTCTTGCCACTCCTGACAATCTGAACAGAGCTTGAAATTAAAAGCTGTGGTTAAAAGGGCACTGAATACTTGTGCATTTTCTATATCCTTTGCCTGTAGGACACAACCTCTTTTGGCAAGAGAAAAGATTTTTTTTCTTAGACTTCCTTTTTACAGCTGACCTACCTCTAGATGTCTTTCTTTTTGACCCTCATACCCTTTTCTAGTTTCAACTTTCGTCAAGGTTTCCCTTATATGCCCATGTGATATTTCTATGTTATTTTTGGCAGGCTGCAAAAGCAGAGGCTTTGGGAGCCTTCTTCCCCTACAGAAAAGGACGTCCAACTACTATTGTCCATTGGTTTCTGTTTGTGGCACTGCTTCAGGCATGGATTAGACACAACTATCCAAGGTAGACACACTCCCAAACAGACTTTCTTTCACATCTTCAGTTACCATGTCTGTAATTTGTCTACAAATGAACATCTGCAGGTGGCGAAATCTGTTGCCAGAATTCACAAGCTACATTATCTGCTATGGTAAGAGATTATTTATTCATATTATAGTTAATCATCAAGTTATTAATCCTCCTGTTGGTCCTCCCCACTCCTGTGCAATGTAAGGCTTGGACTCTACACAAGCTCTTCTTTCCCTTTGCATCCATAGATGCAGATGATGAAGCAAGTCGAGTCCTGAAATCTTATGTTGTTTCATTAGGAAATCTGCATGAAACAAGGATTGTTCCCCCTGAGAGTTGCATATACATTAAACTCTTTATAGGACCAAAAGAATTGTAGTAAATTTCTGAATAATAAAAACCTAAGAATCACAGCTTGGATATTTTACTGGGATTTTTTTTTTCTGTTTTGTCTTATTACAACAGTATTTTACAAAAAAAAAAATATTCAAGTTTTATAATAAAATATTTAAGTGCAGGGAAATAAAGTTATAAGAAAATATGTGAATTATAAAGACGAGCAAAACTACAGAACGGAACTCCAAGCCTGTGCCTTATGAAGATATTTAGATTTTGGAAGAATGAGTTTGAATTACTAATCAAATTTGTGACCTAATATTTTTCTTTGTAAAGTAATAAGGGACTGTTTTTCTGCTCTACTGCAAATGCATCCTAATCTTTCAGGAATTTGTCACCTGTCTAAGGGAAGATAGGAAGAATTAACATTATCTGCTAATAATTATGACCCTTCTACTTTTTTGAGCATGAAATCTTGTGAAAATAATTAGAAACTGTATGAGATTTCACTGCTATTAACTTCACACTCTGCTTCCATCTAAAACCTGAATGCGGATTTCTCATTTAATTTGTCTGGTCACTACAGATCTCTGATTTGGCACACAATAATTTTTCTACCCATTATATGAGCAAATGATACCTGTTAATGACAGTCTCTCTCATCTCATTTGACTTTATTAATCATATAACAGTGTTTATAACTTTAAAACTTACATGCTGGGAATCATCAATATTTTGTTGAGTATTTTTAAATTTATCTAGACTGAGGTAATTTTTTCAAGGACAGTGAAAAAACAAAGCTGAAAAATAATCATTGTGACATAACAAGTGCAGTGTTATTGTAATTAAGTATTAATGATAATCATGGTACATTGTAGAAACATACTGTACCATGCTGCAACATTGGCAGTTTAGAGGCTCTTTTTTTTTTTTTTTTTTTTTTTGTGCAACCCTGAATTGTACTGATAGTATCTGGATATATTGCAGAAAAGTAATTTCTTGGTTATTCTAGTTTGATGGTAGAAGATGCAGAGATATTGGTTCAGCAATATCCTCCAAGCTTTCTTGCTCTCCTCAAACAGCCATGACCTGGAATCATCCTGGAGGTGACATTTACTGTCTTGAAAGAGAAAACACGCTTTTTGCTATACTCAAGCTACTTTACTACCTATGAAGACTTATACTGTTAAAGTGACCTTTTATCCCCTCTGGTTCTTGTAGGTAGTGAAAAGAATTAATGCCATTTTGGGCTTCTTTGTGTGTTGCTATGTGTGTGCTGGGGTGGGGGCAATAACAATACAAATATCTGAGTAGATGAGTAGTCCCTTCAGGCCAAGCAGGGGTTCTAATTTTATTTCAAATATTATTTTTCTTTTCAACTAGTCAAGGTAAAATATGAAAAGCCCATATATTTATGTGGTACTAAACTGAAGTCCCAGCACCAACCAGATGAAAGTTTTGCTCCCCAAAAAACTAAAATAAATAAATATATTTTTGTCTGTTGCCCTTTTGAACTCAGATTCTTGCTTGAGTGATCACACTGGTTTAGAGGAGGATGCCCTGACCTACTGTTACATTATTAAGCAAGAGATAGATAATGACTACATTAGTTTGTTCAGGGGAGGATCAAGCAAGTTACATCCTATGGGAAGAATGGTATTTATTGCTTCCTATTAATTATCTACATCTTTATGGGACAGGCATACAGCTATCTTAAGCAAACTCTTCGACTATTGAGAAGTTTATTTTTCTCTCTAATGAATTTCTAGGGAAAGTAGACATTTAAGTTTGTTCCTGTCACCACTCTCATCCACTTTAGATTATTAAAATTTGAGTTAGTAATAAAGTTAAGGTGTAAAATGAACATGTTGTAATATTCAGTGTATTTTTATTAACTACTACATAAAGTGAGAGACTTGAAAGATACAAGGATAAATGCGCAATGCCTAGAAAGACAAAAATAGCTGAAAATGTTTCTGCAGGTAAGTTGAAATGAACTGAAAGTGCCCTGCAATTTGAATGCTAGAAGAACAAACTGTGACCTGTGTGATAAAAAGCTGTCTTTCAGATTTGCTTTTTGTTCCCTCTGGTACACCACACAGAGTGCTACATATGTAGCACTCAGCAGAGTGCTATACCATTAACTAAAAGCAATATTTATTTTTTCTAAAATTGTCTCTGATAACTATTATGTATTGTGCTTATATTGAGTATGCTTTCTATTACTAGCTGTCAAGTTTTAAATAGTATCTGACTCTATAAAATTAGCATACAATAGCAGTAAAATGAGACATTTTAGAACCATATTGGGTCATTGTCTGGTTTGTTTTTATGTAGTAGTTTATTACAGCATTGAGACATTCTCAAAATTCACTTAGCTAAGAAAAATCGAAGCTAGCTTTACATCGGAAGTAATCTATGTAGGAAACAGAAAAGTAGCATGGAAGTCTTTAATCATCTTTTATCATAGCAATGTGGTTCTGATTTTAAAAGTCATATGTACATGCCACAATTACTAATTTTCAAAAGGTTTATTTTAAAAACATATTTTTAATAAGCCATATGGATTTGGGCTAATACCAAAACCCAATAATTTTACTGATCATCCAAGCATGAATTGACTGATGTATTTTCCTGTAAAAATATTTCAGAAAACTAAAAGTTAGGTCTGAGTTTCAAATAACAAGTACATTCACTGTAATACTGTAAAACAGAATGTGAAGAAACAAATAATGTAAAATTACAAATTATTTATCTTGTTTGTCAAGGTAGCTGGCCAATAGATTACTAGTATGTTCAGAACTTTTTTGAAATAAAGATTCCGATGTGTCTACCATCTACACATAATGTTCCCAAATCTCATGCATCTACAGTGCATCTACAGCTTCTACAAATACATCATAAAGCATTTCAGGTTGAGCATTGGTGCAATCATGGTAAGATGGGATTGTTAAAACATCTGCAACTATGTAGGAACTGATAAGTGGAATTTATACTTGAAAATGTAATGAGAGTTGACACCTATTTGTGACATGACTGTAACATAGATTGCCTGCAGGATGATAACATCACCATTTCTAGCTGGCAGAGATTTATTTGCTGAAGGTGAAAATGTCATTTAAACAGTTGATACCTTTCAAATAATCTAAGCTAGATGCCTTGTACGGTTCCTGCCTTTTCAGAATAAATATACACAACTTGAAATTCTGGATAAAGAAATAATGCCTCTGATTATTAAGTCAAGCCATGCTATACATTTGCAACAATACACATAGCTATCTGTAGAGGAATTTGATTTGGAGTGGCAAAGTTTCATAATCAAATATTGCTGGAAATCTATGTATAATAATTCAACATCCAGAATATCTTTTTAGTTTATATATCTTATAAATAAAAACCATGGAGCTGTTTTTAAAACACCTTTTGATTTTCACAATATCCTCTTTTNCACCGAATAAACGTACCTACTTTACAGCTTTGCAAGTTGTGGAGTTTGTTTCTGCACGTCAACCTTTCCCTCTGTCTGTCCATTGCAGCACTCCCGAAATATTTGTTCCCCATGCTGCATGTCTTTCATACAGGTGTTTGAGCTAGACACCCAGTCACGCTGCACTCCGAAGGGATATATGAGGGCTGTTTCCATCACATTGCTCTTCCACATGCTTTCTCACTGCTTTCCCTGCTCAACTTCAGCATCTGGTCACCGTCCCCCACAGAAGCTATTTTGATGCCAAGGATGTTCTTTCCTCACTTAATCGAGAGTTTCCTGTCTCTTCCCACTACTCCCAAATCCTCATAAAGTATCTTGTAGTCATAAAAAACAAAATGCTGTCAACAATGTCAGAGTCATATGGACCCTTAAGAAGTATATGCTTTTCCATGAGACTTTCTCCTGTGCCAGCAGACTAGAGGAAAAGATATTTGAGCTTGGATGCCCTTTGCCCAGCCGCAGGGCACTGTAGTCACTCTTGATGCACTCAGCGCAGTATCTTTGGTGCCCATATGAATGAAGAGCAAAGGCTCATAGTTCAAGGTCAAGATGAGCTTCAGCAGTGCCTCTGCACCTTCTGGGATCTGAGACCTATTAGCCACAAATGTCATGAGACAACTAATCATACAAGAAGACGAGTGTCTCCCCTCACTGCAGAAGGAAGTCCCAGTGCCTACTACACACTGCTTCCTGTCAATGCTAATATGGCTATCTCTTTCTCTGGTGCAAAACAGCAGACAAAGAAGGAACATCCTGTGTACTACCAGATGTCATAGTTTTCTAGACTCCCACGTCTTGTGAGTCTTCAACCACTAATCACTCAGCATAGATACTGGACTGAATCCTCTCTTCTGCTGAGAGAGCCTTTTGGTCGCAGAGTAGAGAGTAGCTGGATTGTTCAAAACTGCGTGGAGCAGTAAAGTTTGAAGGCTGAAGGGGCTGAATGTTTTTACTGCTGAGGTCCTGCATAACAACCTCTTGTTTAGCTCATTTTTGGTAGAGTTAGCATCTATCTTGTGGAAGAAAGGACTTAGCTACATGTCTTAAGGAAAATGTTCAAGGCATCAAATCCAGAATGGGTTTAGGTTTTAAGAAATACTGTCGTCTTAACTTTTTTGCTTACCTCCCCACTGTTTGTGTGCTTTTGCATCCCTCACTCCCGTCTTTTGCTGGGGCAGATTCAGCTGCGGAAATCGGAGCTCAAGAGTTCAACAAATGTAATGCAGAGTGTTATGGCACAAGGCCTTTCATATCTGAAACTTTTACTATTTCTGTCTCACTAGACAACAAGTTTCTTTTGAGTCCTCCTGAAACCTGCCCCACTTTTACATTCTCCTTTGATCTCATTCAGTCTGCTCCTGCCTTCCGAGTACATTTGCCTCTCTCTTGCACTTCTCTCTCACGCACACAGTGGTTAGAGTACCTAACTTAGAAATAGCAACTCTTGAATGTTTGTTGTTTTCTTCCAAAGATTAACTCTTCCTGTCCATGTGATAAATACTTGCACCTTCATGCCCCCAACAGAAACATCCTTGAAATTCAAAATACTTACATGTTATTTAGGTACTGTATTGAATTCCTATATGGTCAATCCATTTTTCATTTACAAGTTTGAGAAGTATAACTTGTAATGATTTCAGTTTTATTCTTAGCACTCTTTTCCCTACTACTGGCATTGCTACTTTTCCTCTCAGCAGGAAAAGCAGGGAGAAACCTATTGCTAATGGCTAAAGTCCTTTTGAACTGCATTTATTTACCCCTTTTCTGTGTTTCCCTGATCATCAGATAGTCATTTACACCAGTAAAATAAAGGCGATCAGATACAAATTAGAGAATACACAAAAGGAATAGAAGATAAATGAGCAAACTGATTTTTGGAGCAAGGCTTTTGAGCATAGGATTATCTCTCTGTATATTTTCTAAATTAGCTCCACTAAATGTCACATGAAGTTATTTAAGTATAAATTTTTTCTACTTGTAAGAAATAAGACGAATGCTACATTAACAATAAAAATACTAAATAGTAAAAGAAAAGAAAAGATGCAGTACATCTTAGATGTAATCAATGAATTGATAAACCACAGAATTACTAATATTAGTGTGTACCTGGGGTAAAATAGAGGCGTGCAGTGCATGAGTAAGCTGGAAATTGTTGCTATGATTGGGAAAGAGTTACCTCATGGAACAAGATAGAAAGGATAGAGTTTCAGAACAGCTATAAGAAAATTATTATCTGTTCTCTAATTTTCAAAATTAGCTAATCTAAAGTCCACAGTGATGATATTTATAATTTAAAACCATGACAAGAATTTGAATGTAAAAAATAACTCAACACTGTTACCACAGTATCAGTGTTATTAGTTTCTAGGATGCTAAAGGGCCAACAAGGAATTCTTAGCTCTGTTCCTGTAATCACCTGGGGTTTACAGAATTCAAAGGAAAAGCAAGTCTAGAATTTCTTCTACTTTACTAGTTCTCACAGAACAACATGTAGGTCGTGCTTTATAAATGGATATGGAGGAAAAAAACATTATAGCCACAAAGACTTCCTGAAAAGCATCACATTTTCCCACATGCTACCAAAGTATGATTAGCATTTCATTACTGTGTAGCTCCCACTTCCCAGACTGAGGCTTCCTATGCTCTCAGATTCTAGTATGGAATTGTGAGCAAGCATAAGGCTTAGTCATTGATAGCCCTTGCAAACTGTCAAATTTAATAATACTGACTATGTCTGCCAGATTGTTATAGTGACTTACATGTGAAGAAAAAATAATAAGCACAGTTATAAAACGGTATTCACCAGGGAATGGTTTCTAGATGGAAACTGAAGTAGCAGCTTTCATTTATGTTCTTATTCTTGTAGGTGACCCAGGTAGTTATGCCTACAGTTATGTTCGTCTGACACTTTCCCATTACAAAATTCTGTTTTCTGTTGCTTGTAGTTTTGCCAAGCTTCAAACATATGAGCTGCCTCAGGCTATTCTATTATTTATTTATTTATTATATTGTAAGCTTCAACAAAAACAGGAATCTTCCTGTAACTGGCATGTAGCCATTTGGAAGTTTATCCAGAAGTGTGTGGCAGTGGAAGCTGTTCTCACAGTAGTCAAAACTTCCATGTGATTTGCACAGGTTCTGTGAACTCACAGTAAGAAGTAAGGATGATGAGATGTCTGCTGTGAGTGTATGAAATGTTACGAAGTGTAAGTACTTTGAGAATCCTGGTCTTCAGAAAAGTACTGCAAAAAAAATCATTCACAGGTACAATAGACATTGTAGCTCAGAAGTTGTCGCCACAAACAAGTAGTAAAACCTAACAAAGTTTTAACCTCTTGGTTTGTATTTTCCTAAAGATAATGATTGATATGACATTTTCTAGAGTCAGGGATAAATACTGTTGACTAAGATTTTTAAAACAGACAATGAATATTAGACCTAATTCCTATCTGAATGAAGGAAGCTGAAATGAAGTTTTATGCCAGCTGAAGATTTTTCTTTTCATGTCCAAGGTTATAAGTCTCTGAGAGATACCGATACAAAAGATATTCTCCAAATGTTGCTGCCTTTTGGTCAGAAAAAAAAAAAAATAAAAATTGCATTCCAAGTTCTCCATTCCCACTCATTATTTCTACTAATTGAGAAATTTTCCTTCTTTTCCTCTTGCTTGAAGAAAGAAACACACACATAAAATAAATAAACCACCCAAACAAAATCCACAAACCAGAAACGTTTTTGAATTATTTATGGTTTGTATATTTTAGTCCCTCCTCACTTTGTCTCTGAGTGACTGAGAATGTCCATCCCTTACTGGATGCGGGGGAAAACCTTGCAACCAAAGATGAGGAAAAGGCTGAGATACTTAATGCCTTCTTTGCCTCTGTCTTTAATAGTCAGACCAGCTACCCCCAGGGTGCTCATCTTCTTGGGCTGGAAGATAAGGCCGGAGAACAGAACAATTCCCCTGTAGTCCAGGAGGAAGTAGTTAATGATTTGCTTATGCAACTGGACATGCATAAGTCTATGGGGCCGGATGGGATTTACCCAAAAGTTCTCAGGGAGCTGGCAGGAGAGCTCACCAAGCCTCTCTCCATTATCTATCAACAATCCTGGTCAACAGGAGAGGTGCCGGATGACTGGAGGGTGGCCAATGTGACGCCCATCTATAAGAAGGGCCGGAAGGAGGATCCTGGAAACTATAGGCCTGTCAGTCTGACCTCGGTACCGGGAAAGATCATGGAGAAGATCATCCTGAGTGAGCTCTCAAGGCAAGTGCAGGGCAGCCGAGGGATCAGGGCCAGCCAGCATGGGTTTATGAAAGGGAGGTCCTGCCTGACCAACTTGATCTCTTTCTATGACCATGTGACCCGCTTTCTCGATGAGGGGAAGGCTGTGGATGTTGTCTACCTGGACTTTGGTAAGGCCTTCGACACCGTCCCCCACAGCATTCTCCTGGAGAAACTGGAAAATCACGGTGTAGACAAGTGTACCCTCCGCTGGATTAAAAACTGGCTGGATGGCCGTGCCCAGCGAGTTGTGATTAATGGAGCAAAATCCGGTTGGCGGCCAGTCACCAGTGGTGTCCCTCAGGGCTCAGTTCTGGGGCCGGTCTTGTTCAATATCTTTATCGATGATCTGGACAGGGGGATTGAATGCACCCTCAGTAAGTTTGCAGATGACACCAAACTAGGTGGGAGCGTTGATCTGCTTGAGGGTCGGAAGGCTTTACAGAGGGATCTGGACAGGTTGGATCAATGGGCCAAGGCCAATGGGATGAGGTTTAATAAGGCCAAGTGCCGGGTCCTGCATTTTGGTCACAACAACCCCGGGCAGCGCTACAGGCTTGGGGCAGAGTGGCTGGAAAGCTGCCTGGCAGAAAAGGACCTGGGAGTGTTAGTGGACAGCCGGCTAAACATGAGCCAGCAGTGTGCCCAGGTGGCCAAGAAGGCCAACAGCATCCTGGCTTGTATCAGGAACAGTGTGGCCAGCAGGAGTAGGGAAGTCATCGTGCCTCTGTACTCGGCACTGGTGAGGCCTCACCTCGAGTACTGTGTTCAGTTCTGGGCCCCTCACTACAGGAAGGAGATTGAAGTGCTGGAGCGTGTCCAGAGGAGAGCCACCAAGCTGGTGAGGGGTCTGGAGAACAAGTCGTACGAGGAGAGGCTGAGGGAACTGGGCATGTTTAGTTTGGAGAAGAGGAGGCTGAGGGGAGACCTTATTGCCCTCTACAACTACCTGAAAGGAAACTGTAGAGAGGCAGGGATTGGCCTCTTCTCCCAAGGGAATAACGACAGGACCAGAGGAAATGGTATGAAGCTGCGGCAGGAGAGGTTTAGATTAGATATTAGGAAGAATTACTTTACTGAAAGAGTGGTCAGGCACTGGAACAGCCTGCCCAGGGAGGTGGTGGAGTCGACATCCCTGGAGGTATTTAAGAAACGTGTAGACGTGGCTCTTAAGGGCATGCTGTAGTGGCCAAGATTATTGGTTTGTGGTGGGGTGTTGTGCGTGGGGTTGTGGGTGTGGGGTTTAGTTGGTGGGTGGCTTTTTTGTTTGTTTGGTTGGTTTTGTATGTGGGTTTTTTGTTGTTTGTTGTTTTTGTGGTTTGTTTTTTCTTTTTCTTTTTCTTTTTCTTTTTTTTTTTCTTTAATGTGGTTGGACTCGATGATCTCAAAGGTCCCTTCCAACCACTAAGATTCTCTGATTCTGTAAAGGATGTTTTAGCAGAGATTCGGCAAGTTCATCTCAGATTCATTTTTGCAGTAAAGGCTTCCTGTATGCCCACAACTACATTTAAGGAAATCCTTGGAGTGCACAGGATTTCAGGAGACTGTTTTACTACTTTGTTCAAGATTGAAAATACTTTTTATCTTTCAAATTTTATAGCGACTTTTGTTCATTTACCAAAATGAAATAAGAAAACAAATAGGTAATCGCTTCCCTTTAAAAAGCTGACTGTTTAACAGTCCTCAATCTATTTGGCATATGTTAGTTAGCAGTATATTATTGCTAATTTCTCAGTAATACATTTGGCCATGTAGGAAGGCTTGTTTTACAAACAAACAAAGAAAATATACAGATTTTTTTTATCTCTTTATTCAGATTATTATGCTTTAAATAAAACATTTATTTCACTTATAGCAGATGTGCTCTTAATCATATCCCTACATTTTTATTTAATTCTTATGCAGTTGTTTCAAAGTAGTAGCCACAAATTTAAATCAGACCAAACTTTTTTTCTTTTTCTTCTTTCTGTCAGAACATGCAGGTTCTTCTTTTTCTCATTTCACCACACTTGTGGAGCTGGAATGGATGAAGCTGTCTTTAGGGCAGGAATGGATCATGTGTTCTAAGCTGTTATATTCAGGTTTTATTGCCTCATTTCCAACTCAACTTTTACTTTCAGCATAAAATCCTGCCCAAAGCTTATCTTGGAACAAAATTTTAAAGTAGAGTAGTAGCAATAAAGAAAGAGAGAGGGAATATAATAAAGAAAAATCAGTCTGACTTTTTTCCAGTTTAATAAAGAAATGTAGCCTTCTAGTGAAGCAGGTCATTTCTTATTATCTGCAGGTAATTAATTCTAGCAACTATTTTACTACTTGTACAGTCTTCCTGCTGTGAAATACATCTTCATCAAATGTGGGCAGCAGCGCATGATTTCAAACAAAACTTGGGTTTGAAGATTGATAACTATTGCAGCTCCATATCTAAACATGTCATTTTCTTTCGGAGCCTGCATGCATTTTTATTCTCCTGCCCAGCTTAGAAAATGGAATGTTGATGGGACTGTATCATCCACACTACCTTTCTGCATCTGTGTATTGCAAAAGGCATGAAATGGAACACTCCGCTCTATCATTGATTTGTTGCCAGCGTAATCTGTTTTATTCAAGTCACAGTCCAACTATTTCTCCACCACCACGTTATTTCACAATTTCTCTTCCCCAAAGCTGACCATGCATTATGAACAAGTCAGATGTGTTCATTCGGCTTTGATTTTTATACCTCTTTTAAATCAATACCTCAGTGATTGATCTTCTAAAATTTAAGAGTCAGTGGACTGTGTAACTGAAATGGCAAAGAGGGTAGGTAGGATTTTCAGTCCTGATTGAAATGAACACCAGGTGCTATATAGTGATTTTAATGACTCACAGAAAGAAATTAAACATGCTTCAACATCAGTTGTTATTGTACCTGCTCTCTTTATTTAAATAATATCTTGGGCCTTTTCACTTTTCAGTCAGATTAGGGATTAGCAGGCAACAGAATTTAGAAATACTTATTTAAACTGGCTTTTTACAGTAAATTAATTTCAGTTAGAAATGCAGCAATCCTTTCCTTAAATTATTTTCTTGATTACTTCTGTATTTTAGACAGTTGTATCAAAGCATATAGGTGGCTATAGCAGAACAAACCAATGCTCTAGCAGTCCAATATTCTGTGTAGCAACAGTTAGCACCAGATGCAACAGAGGGAAATTAAATTCTTCCACTTGAGTAGTAGTACAGTATAAGGGAAGTGGAGAATTTTAAACTTGAAAATTATTAGTTAACATCTTGAAAATTAGTAATCTGAGCAAGTACAAAAATTCATGCATCATTTCATTCCTGTAGGATGTGTTACATAGCTCCTTTGAAGTTAGTGGCAATTTTTTTTTAATCTGTATCTGATTCAGAATAAATTAGTTACATGCATAATTTTTCTGTTGTTGCAATTGCCAGGAGAGAGCTGGAAGCACCTAGCTGTAATTCTGCATCTCTTTATGTTGTCTATATGCACTGTGTTATCTATACCCACTATAGTGTTTCTTACTCTTTTGTAAAGGGAAATATTTCTTCTGGCCTACTTAAAATAATCCTGTATAAGTCTCCTGTCAAGAATAAAAAATCTGCCTACCTAATGTTCTAGTCATAATAACAGCATACTTGGAGGCACATAGATGTATTCTGTTTCTAATATGCTACTTTAGCTGTATTTATAAAGCTGAATTTAATAAGTGAAGTAAGATACATGACGGCTCCTTATGATGATAGTATTTGACAGTATCTGATTGCTGCTCTTTCTTAGTATATTGCTAATTTTGTTATTTCTTTTTTTAGCACAACCTCTTTCCCAAAGCTTTACAGTGGAATACAATATATGTAGTATTAGACTTCAGAAGTTTAGATATTTCTCTTTTGTTTTTAATCTATATTCCTTTAATAATCTGTTGAGAGAATTGACATTTAGAGGTTGATTCCTTTTGTTCAAAGATAAAATGAAATAAATGTCTATAAAGGGTGCTTGTCTTAAAACACCTCAGAGAGAGAATGAAATTTAAGTATGTGAATTATTCAACTGATTATAATTACAACATGGTTAGCTAAAAGGAAGAGAAATAGAAACCTAATGGCTGCTGATATATTAAGAGACTGGATGTTTATTTTATGAAGAACAAAACAATCCCCAAAACAGTTACGTTAATGGAAAAGCATATGAAGAAAACCTCAGATTAACAGTGGAATAACACACCTTTGTATTTTGTGTAATAAAAGTATTCCTTTTAATGTAATCTGTAACCACAATGAAAAGCAAAAATCAACAACCACAGAACAATGTAAATACAGATTACTTTAGTTGTTCTGTTTGAGGGCTAAACTTACCCTATTTCAGATTCAGTATTCCAGTGTATTCATGTCCCACAATTTGCATGAAAGGCCTTAACCTCAAAAGATTTGACAAGATATGTAGTCTTCACCCCTCTGAGAAAGCTGTGGTTAAGAAACAGGGAAGGATGGATGGTTATAAATAAAACAGAAGAATTCAGAAATGTTAAGCAAATATGGTTTAATTAAAAAAAAAACAAAACCAACAGAAACCAAGTAAGTGATTCTTTTCTTCAGGTAAATCAATTTAAGGTACGTGGAAAGCTGCATTAGTAAAAAATATGCACATTTCATTTCCCCTAGCCAGCTGGAATGACAATGAAAGGAAAGCACAACCACATCTTTATCTTCTTGGAATTGCCTACCTGTTTGCTGTGGGTTCTTTGGTGGTTTTAAGTAGGTCTCTCAGACAATGAAATGACATCTTTTCAGACAACAGTTTGCTGGGACTGCAAGCATAATATGAGCTTTATGTACACGTTTGGGTGTCAGTTTCATAGATTTCCCTGAATAGTGAATGACTAGAGGGACAGTGATATAGAAGTTCATAGTAAACCAGACGCCCTGAATTTTCTTCTGAAATAACTCAGTTTTCACACAGACTATAAAGAAAACCAGGCTTTAATATATCCCTAATTTAGGCCTTCTAATATTTAGATCCCTAATATCACTTGGTACAAATGGGCATGTTGACTTCCATAGATCCTGACTATTAACTGTGGAGAAAAGTTATCCCACAACTGACAAACATCATTGAAAGAAATGTAATTTTTGGTTGTTTGGAGAGTAGCAGAATAAACACTCCACAAATCGTCAACAAGTTGGATTAACAGTGTCTGACTGGATTAACTGATGTCTAATAAAAAGCAGAGGAAAAAGATAAATTTTGGCTGTCAGTCACCATAACTGTTTCTATCATTTCCATTATTTTTGTTTCCACGACTGAAATATGAAGGAAGTGTAGCTACAATAAACGCTGATAGCTTTTCCTTGATTCCAGTAATGCAAATCAGTTGGAACTTGGGTATCTATGCTGAGGAATCTTACAAGGAGAAAAACTATAATTATGTTTAGGAATTACAATAAAGGCTAAAAGTTCTACTAGAGGCTACAACTGAACACCATACTAAGGAGATTATGACTTTCGCTTTATACAGGGGTATAAAAGCTTCAATCATGTAAGTAAGTGATGAATAACTTGAGTAATGTATTATAATGATTAATTGTAAGTGTTGTGTTTGGAATCCTTAAATATTTTTAAAGGTGTAAAACTATTTGGCATGGGTCAATGGCTAACTAGAGAGCTTGTCTGGACCTCAAGAATAAAAGGAAAGTTTACGGTCTCTGGAAAAGGAGGTGGGTAACTTATGAGCAATATCAAGATGTTGCTATGCAGGGGGAAAATAGAAGGGCCAAAGCTCAACTTGGCCACTATTGTTAAAGATAGCAAGAAGAGGTTCTTTCAGTATATCAATAGAAAAAGGAAGACTCAGGGAAAATGTAGGCCCACTGATGGATGAGGTGGGTGCCTTAGTGATGGAAGACCAATGGAATCCTGGGCTACATAGGGGGAGTATGGCCAGTAGGTCAAGGGATGTCATTCTTCCCCTCTAGTCCTGGTGAGGTCACACTGGTGAGGTCACAACTGGAATATTGCATCCAATTCTGGCCTCCCCAGTTCAAGAGAGACCGTGAACTACTGGAGAGAGTCTAGCACAGAGTAACAAAGATGATTAAGGAATTGAAACATCTCCCTTATGAGGAAAGGCTAAAAGAGCTGGGACTCTTAGTCTGGAGAAGAGAATGCTGAAGAAGAATTAATAAGGTCTGCTTGTAAGTATCTGAAGGGTGGGTTGAAGGAGGATGGAGCCAGACTCTTTTCAGTGCTTCCCAGTGACAGGATGAGGGGCAAGGGGCACAAGCTAGAACATAGGAAGTTCCATTCAAACATGAGAAAAACTTGTTTATGGTGAGGGTGACCAAGCCCTGGAACAGGGCTTGGCAGGGTAGCGGTGGAGTCCCCTTCTCTGGAGATCTTCAACACCTGCCTGGATGCAGTCCTGAGTAATGTGTTCTAGGCAATCCTGCTTTAGCAGAGGAGTTGGACTAGATGATCTTTAGAGGTTCCTTCCAACTCTGACAGTTCCGTGATTCTGTGATAGTATTCAGTTAGTTTTTGAAACAAAATAGCAATGGTGTTAAATTAAAATATGAATTTAAACTATTTTACATGATACATGAGAGATGAGAACTATAAAAATATGTTCACATTGGTACCAAACCTTCTTTACTGTTTTGCATTTGATAGAAATACTCTCTGGACCTATTGTGTTCATACAGATTACAAAATTTTAAAGGCAAAAGGAACATTTCTTCTAGGATTATAAGTATAATCCAATGAGAATTGGATTACACTTCCTAATTGTATATTCAGAAATATTCACCTGAAACCTTCTTGTAACAAACACTTTTTTCTCCTCAAATTTTATTTTATCTTCAGTAAATTATTCTATTAAATAATGCGTTTTAAGCTTTTTCTTTCAAAATTAATATTCTGGTGTGTTTGTGTGCTGTGATTTACAAACCTTGGAAGAAAAGAAAGCCAGACGTTCTCCTCAGCTGAAGACCTTGTTTACAGGTATCCTACAGTTTCTATTTAGTCCATTTAATGGCTCTACTGCAAGAATAATTTGCTGATTACCAGGTGTTGGCAAAACTTGCTATATCTGATAATGTGATGAATATTGCATTCTAAAGGCTTGATTCATCATTGTGTTTTTCGAGTGCCATCTGGATGTCTTGCCTCTGCAAAACCTGCTGACAGAAAACTGTGTTTTAAAAGTTCTCAAACTTGCTATATTTATCCAGTCATGTCCCAGTGAAATGCTCAGCAAAGCAGAGCCTCTTTATTATTCAAAAGAGCCTTCTACGCACCTGCTTTTGCATCTATATAACTTCAATTAGTCATTTTACATTAAAATTTGGCAATGCAGTGGGGTTTTTTATATAATTTTTAAATGTTTTAATGTGCTTGACCAATCTATGCATAAAGATGGGAAGTTGCACACAAACTCCCTTGCCCAATTGTTTCACAGCACAGCCGTCTAATATATAGGACTCCTAGCAGCCTGTTCATTATGTTTTATGCAACAGAAATCTCCGTATATGACTAACTAGAGAATAGTTGGAATATATGAATAAATAGCTTTTAGAAAACAATTTGATCACCATTTCATTCATAGCATAAGTAGATTCTGAATCTTTGTTTTCACTGCTGAAAAGAAATGCATTAGATCACTGCATCAGCTGGCAGACATAATGAAGATGCATGTGCTGCAAAGAAATAAAATCTACTCTTTTCTTAAGCTGGGAATATGGTAGTGTTCACATGAATTACCTGAGGCAGACACCCAGCATTTGGATTGCTTCCTAAGGTGAATAAATACTTTACAGGTGGAACATTTTCAGTAACAGGCACTGTTCACCAAATATAATTTAGAAGTACTGAGATTGTCCATACCAGCATCACCTGGCATTCTAGACACCTTGACTTCCTGTGTCCTCCACATAAGGCAAGACTGTGGACCAGGTGATTTACAAGGATGAATGCAACAGTGCACATAGTTTTTGGAAGTTGGATGTGAGACAGAGGGTAGAAACTGACCTTGAAAGTCCCATTCAAGAAAATAATCCTTTAATAGTTTCAAACATCTAAGTGAGAGGTAGAGGTTCAGGAGCGAAGGTTTATGAAAGGACCACAGTCTTTTGAAAGCCTGTTCAGAAATGCAGGACTGTCTTATTAGCATAAGACTTGTCGAAAGCCAGGCACATCTGACCTCTTAAGAGCGTGGTACCACTATTCCTAACAGTGTTTAGATATATATCACCCATGAATTTCATAAGACACTGCATTTTTCTAGTAAGGTTTTTGAAGGCCCAACCATCAGAATTACTTCTCTCTTTATGGAAAGTTTAAGTAAGATTAGAAGCTCAGCTCTGCCTGCACAAGAATGTATTGATTTTGGGTGGACTAGAGTTAATTTTGTGCATAGCAGCTCATATGGTGCTAAGTTTTGGATTTGTAATCACAGTATAGTCTATCACTGTTTGCCATTTAAGAAGTTGGTGGTTTTAAACATTATACTCTAATGCTAAACTCTCCAATGAACTGAATAGAAGACTTTGGATGTCTTTTGTACTGTTGCATGTGCCACTCTTTTACTAAGCATCTTTAGGTATACTTATAGCCTTTTATCAGTTTAACTCCCAGTGTTGCCCCCAAAAAAGCTTTAGAAGGTTTGGGGGGTTTATTTTCAAATTTTGTTTTTCCTTGAGAAAAAGACAAAACAATTAGCACTGATGCCTTATTTCAATGGCTTTATTTCTCTGTGTAAAATAATTAATGAGTTCTGCTCTGTTGGTAATGGCTATAAGAAGAACGGAATGGGGTAAGGGAGGAATCAAAACAAAAACTCACACAAAGCAGGTCAGAATTCTATAATCATAGAATTATATCTATATATTAAAAAAGAGATCTTTTATATACATATAAATATATATATATAAGATCCTTTATATACATATATAAGAACATTCAGTTTTGAAGCAAGATAAAACTATTCTACCTTTCAGTACTACTTAATACTGCTGTAGTGAAAAGGAGTTACATCCTCAGCACTTGTGAAAAAAACACTAGTAATAAATAAGTCTCCACTAAGATTTTACAACAGATTTTCAGGAGTATATGCCAGTGCCTAAAGAAGTAGATGAATGCTTTAGGCAAAAATTCCTAAGCAAGTTAGGTCACTTATTCCTATTTAAATAAATTAGAATAAAGAACATTACCATGTCCTCCATCTTTCTTTATCTGTACCAATGATTCATATGGAATCCTGTTTGCCTTTTCCCTAATTTTTCATAAATTTTCCTATTATTTTTTCCATGTATAATTATTTTAACATAGTCTGTGTAAAATTATTTTCTTAGGAAAGATTTCCAGACACTTTTTCCTATAACCACTTCTGCAGTCTGGGTATCACAAGTTAGATTTGTTATGACAAGAGGCATCATCAGATGAATCATTATAAAGGGAAGTGACATCAAAATGTTAGATGAAGATGTCCATTTCAGGCTGATGGGGAAAAAATGGGATTGGTGGCCGAAGAGTGCATAAGATATATGTCAACCTAAACTTGCTTTCTATGAAATAATAGAAGTACACTGCCTCTTCCTATATGTGTCTAAACCTGTGCAAAATCATATTTTTCATTATTTCTGTCTCTTATCTAGCATCATAATCAAAATTACAATGTCCTGTGCTACTAACAGAAGTCAGTTTCCTTCTTGGAGTTTAATTTTGCAGTGAAGCAATTGAAAAGGAAGTAGAATAAGGCAGTAAATTCTGCATATCAATAAGGTGCAGAACTAAGTGCTGAATGTATTACTTCCCTGTCTATAAATGAATCTGGCTGTGCTTCTATATTTCTCTAAAATCCCCATATCTACATGCTGTTTCAAGCCAGGTTTCTTGTGATAAAATGAAAGACACCACTGCAACTAGTTCATTAAACTGGCTCAGAAGTGTGTTCAAGAAAACACTCAAGAAACCACTCAAAGTGATTTCAAAGTTTAAAAAAGTGCTCTTAAGACAAGAAACATGTCTGTAATCTATTTATTTTCTTCCATTCTTCTAAGCTTTTCCTATTTATCTGGCTGACCTGTTGGCCTGGAATCAGCAAGTGCAGTTCAGTAGAGACAGGTTTTCTTTTGATTTCCCCGATTGTGATTCTTCCAACTAGTTTTGCAGCTACAAATATAACATCACTGAAAGAAATGCATTATCTTGTGTTAACCCTTCCTCTACAGTCCTACCAAATGGTTTCCTGCCAAATATAAATCTCTTGCATATAAAATGACCCATAACCATAATCAACTCCATAACCAAAGAGCCGTTTACTTTGCCTTACTTCCAGACTGTGATTATGGAATTTTTTTGTCATTTTTTTCCCACTTTTTTAAAACTTAATACTATTGAAATAAAGTTTTTGTTCTCTAAATGGATTGCTGCAACTGTTTCACTCTTGACTATGTAGGAGCTGATGTTTAGAAAATCTCAAGAGCAGGTGATCTGAATTGCTTGAAGTTCTCTTGAACATAAATGCTATTACTGGCAAGTTAAAAACTCTGAGTAAAATGCTTAACCATTATTATTCTGTACCTTGTTAGTAATTTATACCATTCATGGTGCTTAATCCTATTTATCTTTCCTGCTTAGTGCTTTAGTGCAGGTAATTTCATAACATACAGTGGGACCCCTGGCTGCTTCTTCACTTCCCTTGCAAACAAAGGTCAAAATTACTATTTCTGATTTTGATATCCAATTTCTATCATAATCCTCCTCTGGCACAGGAATCCACATTAATCTGCTTCTTAGAAACAGCAGATGAACCAGATTTTTGTGTAGTCTGTCCTTCTCATCTCAAGCAGCTCACTTCTATGCCAGACTTGCGAGGATGAGCAAGTAGAAACCAAGAATCATAATAAATCCCCTGTTCTACCACAGTAATAATTTAAGAAATGTCACAACACCTTGAGTATGAAATTTTGAAGTGAAAGTCCAGGTGAAAAAACCAAGAATTTATCTAGGAATATGATTTAAAACAATGTTTGAGTTCTGAAAAGAATATTAATTAATATATTTGGACCAAAACCAGATACATTATGTTTCCCAGGAGCAGCCTGCAGATAGTTTCCTCAATAAGACTACAGGTAGCAAAAAAATTAAAACTCTGGTCAGGGTACCTACAGAGCAAAGTGTGCTTATCTTCAAGGAAGTAATGTTGTTGAGAACTTTTACATTTAAAATCTTCAGGGAAAAGACTGGAAAATACCGAGTTATCTGTTCCTGATTTTAAAATTACAGAAAATACTCTTAAATGTGACCATACTAACAAAAATAAGGAATTGTAAGTTTTTCACCTATTGTCAGTATGTGTATGAAACCCTTTGAAGATCGGTCATTTAAGTGCCATTTTGCTGAGGTGAAATAATAGAGTACCTTCCAGAAAAGTGCTGCATCATTTGCTTACGTTTGTGACATCTTTGGCACCCACAGCTTCCAGAATAAACTCCCTGTCATGGAAGTACTAAATTCTAATCTAGTAGATGCCTAACTCCTTTGTGTTTTATATCTAGGCTTCTTTGGATGTCAGTCACTGCTGTGTACTTTATTGGCAGAGCTGAGTACCATAGCTCAGGCTTTGTAATGCTCAGAATCACAAGCTTGAAGGATCTCTTTTGGATTCCTGCCACTAAAGCTTATCATGAGCATAGGAAACCTGCTGAGTCCCACACCATGGGTGGAATACACAATTGGCCTTGACTAATGTTCTTTCACAGCTATCTCATATAATGTTAATGTGGCTTTTACCTTGCTCTGTGAATTGAGACTTTGATTATTATCTTTTACTGCAGATGGAGTCATGGAGTAAAAGACAGACTACAGTCCTCTGTGTGTGCCAACTGGTAGGGTTTGGTCTTCAAAGAGCACACAACATAGCTGAAAGCCACATCCATAACCACCCCTCTTCCCAAAACATGACCTACCAGGACCTCTTTCCAGCCTCTCATCACATTCAGACTGAGTTACAAACCAATGTGTTTCTTGGTTTTGTGCCAGAGTGGTATTTGATTAGTGGTTCAAAAGAAGGGAGGAGCAAATGACTCATGATCTGGACTTCTTCAGAAATACTTTTATTTTTCAGAATCTTTAGCCTTTGCCATTCTTGGTCTTTGGAGACCCATGAGTGAATTATTTCTGCTATTTTAAAATAAAAAGTGAAAAGTGCAGGAGTCTACCTCTTTACAAATGCAATCTTGCATTTCTTTTTTCCTTAAAATCATGGTGATGAATGTGTTAGTTAAAAGAAAAAAAAATATTTGAATAATAATAACTATAATAACTAAAGCACCCAGAATTTTGCATTTTGTGTACAGGTAAGATGATGCAATCTTTAATTAGGTGACTGTCCGTTTTTGTGGTTTGCTTTTTTTAACATTAGACCTTTTCCTCAATCAATACATAGGATGGATGCTGCTTTCTTATGGGTCATAACTAATCAATGTCCATTTTTATCCACTTAATTAAATTCTTGCCTTATTTACAGCACAAGTTCTGGAGGCATCCTTTTAATTACTCTTTTAACTCGCTTTGTTGGAAACACTTGCCAACATATTAAGACCAGTTAGAAAAATCCCAGGTATATATTTCCACTTGATTTCTCAGGCAAGTACACTGCTAAGAGAAAAAAAAAAAAATAAAAAAGCTTTGAATTTCTGCTTGATTACCCTGGCATATACCCAGGCAGAAACGAAACCTTCAAAAAATGCAGAGGTTCAATAGTGAACAGATGTTGAAGGCGTGAAAAAATTAAGGAATCAGCTTCTTCTCCTATAAGATAGTGTAGTTTAGAAAAAGTATAGGAGGCTAAATTTCTTTGTATGTTTATGGAACAGCAGTTAGCATGGGATGCTGGCCTCATAGTGGCCCTTTTAATATTAAACCAAAACCTGCAAAGATTCTGAGGAAGGCTAAGGAACAGATCCCAGTGAAGCAAAAAAAATCTCGGGTCCATGCAAGGATTTTATTAAAGAAGATGTTTCACTCAGACAGAATTTATTTCATTAAGGAATAATGAATAAAACTGAGCTCAGAAAGCATGGATTTTAAGCATAAGCAAATACCAGGGGAAAAGAAATGGAATTTTTCTTTTTTACATCTCTTATTTCAAGAGAGTGTCTTCCTTAATAAAAATTTAACACGCATTTGAAACTACTTTTAGAAAATAGCACTTTCTGAAGTAATGGTGACATCTTTACATCAAAGGCAAAAGAGTCTGTGTATTAATTTGGTTTCTGGGGAGATGGTACAGTTCTTCTTACAGGCATATCATGTGCAGAGGAAGCTGACAGGTGGAGAGTGAAGCAGAGCCTTAAAGAATCATCCTAACTATATCGGCAGCTGTCAGGTAATTTCATGGGCCTGAATCATCTTCAGAAAATGTATATGGAGAGGTGACATGCTGTGCATTGAGCTCCCTCTGCAGCATCCTTTTCCTTCGTGGCCAACATCAAGAGATTTCTCAGCTCACCTGAGAAGGCAGACACCAAAGTGATCTGTGGTCCACATGGCCCTGGGCTCCCTGCAGCACAGTTTAGAGAAGCAGACCCCTCTCTAAAAGAAGCAGCTGCTCCTGTTTTAGTGAGAAGCAAAAGCGAGCAGCAGTAATGAAAGAAGTTGGGCAACATTAGGTTTTGGGGTTTTTTTTAAATATCAATCGCTCAAAACACTAATGAGAACAATGTTTGCTGTTAATCAAAATGGTCCAGGGAAAAATACCCTCAGTGTGTTTCCATTCATTTGTCTCACAACAAGAGAATAATCTAGCCCTAGAAGTCATCTCTGACCATTCAGAAACCAGGACAGTGTTTAGAAGCTGATTAGATAATAATGATAATTACAGAAAAATACCCATATGGCCATTATTATATCAATTTTACTGCTAGTAATTATGGTAACTCCTGCAACAAACCTACCTTATGTAGTCATACAAACTAATTAAAATGTAATTTCCACATCTGCAAATGTTTTTGCCAATGGCTAAATTCAAATGGAGTTTCTGAGTGTACTATAAGGAGTCCTAAAGCTCAGAGAACTCAGCATTTTAATACCCTGTGCTTCAGGCTCTTTCACCAGCCTTGCGTGCCTTTCAGCAAGTTACCACCACTGTGCCTGCAAACCCATCTGGAAGAACAGCATGCAATATTCTATGTTTGTAAGAGGAGAAGGAAAATGATGGAAGCTTAACTAATCTTGGTCAACAACAGACAATATTTTCAAACATCAGTGCTTCAAATTTAGGGGTTTAAAATATTAAGGGGCCTAGTTTTCAGTAACTCACAGCTGATCTTTATTTATTCCAAGTGCCAGGAGACTCAGGTTCAAGGAGTATTTATTCAGGGGCAATGAATTAACTGGAGCTTGGATTGTGGAAGACCTGTACCACAGAGCAAACTGAGCTCCAATCAGTAAAGCCAACATAGACACTGCCACTGAGGTCATGGCCAAAAACTGAACAGAGGTAGCACGACTTTGAGAATTCTAATGAAAATAATAACTTGCAGAGTTCAAGGTGCACATAGTGGAAACTGAGCAGCAACAGGATGAAAGACTGATATCCTTCAGGCCAAAATTAGAGTTAATACAGTCAAGTCACTGAAGGCAGAACCCTGACTGAATCGCCAAGATGCACAGAAAACGTGCAGGCTAGATGAAGTTAATACTCCTGTTTTCACTGTTATTTTTACATAGGCTAACAAGACTAACAGCCTGGTATATCATCCTACAACAGGACAAATAAGAAAATAAAAGAGAAAGAAACAGAGGAAACTTTATTTTTTTATTCCTAACACTAACAGAAAAATCCAGCCACACAAACAGCTAATGGATGTATTTTCAGATTCTTGGAGGTCTTCCAATTAGAGGTGCTACCTGAGTGCAAAATAAAAAACAATGATCTGGTCATTACCTGACACTTTTGAAAGTTACTCAGCATAAGAACCAGATGTCTAATTTGTGTATAAACACCACATAGGAGCTAAATATTTTCCTGGGGAAAAATTAAATAGAATAATAATAATAAAAAGTTGTTCTATTCTCCATTCATAATTTTACTGCACTGCAAGAGTCTAGGAAAAAAAAGTAATGAATGATCTCCTAAGTGAAGCCAACAACTGGACCAAATCCCAAACTCTAGCCAACATTTACTGCTAGTGAACTGGGAGACAACTGCCAAGTAAGCACACAATGGAAAACAGGAGTTGTTCCCAAACGAATTTGAGGGAATCCACGATGTAAAATCACCATTGTAACTTGGTTACACTCTTGGCTTTCAACTTCCCTGCTCTGCCTGAACATTTTACCCTGATTTTCCTTCTAACTATGAGTGAATGAACATTCACTAAGAATGTTTAGGTATATTTCATCTTATATTTGAGTTTCCTTAATAATGTCAGTATTCGCATATGAACTGTACTTCAGGTACTTTCTCTTCCTGAATAGAAAAATGAGAAAGGTTTTGGCTAACTAAGGCTGAGTTTGGATGGTCATGATTCCTTCTTCAAAATGCAAAATTCAAAGAAAAAGCAGACTGTATGATGTGAATAATAACATGATTCCAAACTGAAAATCAGCATGATTATTACAATAATCAGTAGCAAAACAAATATGAAGCTGTCTATATATTAAAAAATATGAATAAACTAAAATCTTGGGCTGCTTCAGCCTAGGGCTGTGCTTTTACTTAAATTAACTAATTATTTGTGAGCTGTGTTTTAATTTATATTGCAGTTTTTAATATGTATGGAACATGTACATTCATGCACATATATACAAAAATGTTTTCATTGTAAAATAAACATAAACTAGTTTCATTGAGTTAAAACTATGATCTTTTTTTCTTACAGCGATGCATGAACTCACAGCCTCATCTTAGTTACTCTAGATCCCAGTATCTGCAGTCCTGGAGGGCTGAACAATGGCCATGAGGAGACAAGGAAATGCAACTGATAGTTCTGCAGGGATCCACTGTCAAGAATTTATTTGACTCAAACACAAACATTGTTACGTTCTAAACTTTTTTCCAGAAAAACAGATTTCCTAGCAGTGCAGCTGCTTCCTCACTGTTACAGGTCAATTGCCTGGAGCATTAATATAGACAGAGCAGAAAGAATTGAGGTTGTGGAAAGAACTTCTGAGGAGACCTGTAAGCTGGTTTGTACGTCTCTGCCTGCATTCTAGAGAGAGTACAGGTTATGGAACAGGTGAAATAATATCATCCACTAAATCCCCTTCTAACCTTCCAAGGCTTTGAGGTTACCCTATCCCCATTGCTCCCTTCTGCTCTGAGCATCTGGAATTACCTCTGTACACCCAGCTTTATGCTTGTCTTCACAACCAGGAGGCACACTAAATCGGTGCTGCAAATCCCTTAGAACATTATAATCCCACAGCCATTAGCCTGAAAGGGAACTGAACCACATATGAACCTATTAAATATGCTGTCTAATGAGTATGATGCCCTGTCTTAAACAAAATGGGCTGATGCCAGCAAGACAAGAAAAGTATAACGTTTTTCTGAGATGTTTTTTTTTTCCTTCATCAAATTACAGTGAAAAAAAATTAAAACTGTTGAAGGTCATATCTGATTGCTGTAACTGCACTGCTGCATCTTACTGACCTTAGGGAAACCACAGTGTTGGGAATGTACTCTCAGAGCCTTAAAAGTGTTGTTTAGCTTAGAATAACATGGAAAACAATTGCTGTATTGCAAACTCCATATCTCTTCACTTTTAATTCATTTAATATGAGAAGCCAAATGTTGAACTTAATAGGTTGTACAGCAGTTTTGGGACAACAGGATGAAATGTCATATTGGTTCCACCATATCTTGGAATATATGTTCTGTTACAGTTAATAATTTTATGTTTAAACATGTGTGTGGTAATTTTTATCTTGCATTGTTTTATTTTACCTGGTATTTCTGTAACAAAAAGAAATGTAGAAAGAGGGAAGAAAATAAAAAGAAAGGTTTCCGATTTCCTGATATAAAAAATTACATCAAAACAGTTAGAAAATTGAGTCATTTCTATTTAAAACAATGTACTTATTGAAGGGAAGGGCCTACTAAAATAGTTTGTTTCTAGATTACTTTAAACATTAGTGTTCATACAGTTTAATTAAGCAAGTCTTTTGACTAGAAGAAAGTCAGCATATGTTACTTATACCAGTTGTATGAATGCAATTGTGTATACATACTAATTTCTCCGTCCTGCACATCCCTTGTGTCTTCATTTGTATGTTATTCTCCTAAGACTCGGGTTAGTTATAAGTACCTCAGTCAGAGTTCTTTTCAAACACACCTCAGAATGGTAGTGTAACACTGGGATCATGTTATTGGCTAATTAATAAAAACATTTATAAGTGATTTTCCCTACAGATATCTATTATAACTATGTTTGGTTTTACTTTTTATTTTGACAAGTATTTGGGTTGGCATTCACATATTTTGTTTTTTGTCAACAGCATGACTTATCTTTGCAAGTCTGAGCAAAAATGATGTTGATATTTCTATCTGCACGTAATAGATCTGTGACCTTTTTCAGTTACACTTTGCCCATTAATTTTGTCATTCCAGCATCAATTACAAACATTACAAACCTCTGAGCAGCTTCAAAGCATCTTATGAAAAAATTAGCTTGCTAAAAATCTTCTTCACAATATAGTGTTTCTTACAAGTAGAAAAACAAAATTGTAAATAACATTCTATACTACAGTTAGATATTTAGCCATATCATGTGTAACCTGAAAGATAGTTACCAGTTATGAATGTAACTATATTCCTGATGTTACCTACAGAAAAATTTATATGTATATACATCTACAGAAAAAAATAGGCTTTATGTCCCATATAAATAATTAATAAGGAATTTACAGTGAGATAATCTCCCCTAACAGTGACCTGCCAAGCAAGAATGACAAAGTGAAACAGGAGACATATTGTCCTTGCCTTTTGAGTAATAAAGGCAGAAAGAGAATCTCAAGGAAATCTACAGCAGAGACAGAAGATGACTCTAGATCTCCTTAAACTTATCCTGTCATCTTAATTTTATATTAAAACATCCCCATAGACTTTTTTCAAGAGAGACAAATGAGCTCCTACTTATCAGGTCAGCTGGCTAGAACTTCTGTTTGCCTTGGATGAACCCAAAGCAGGAGACAGGGGGCAGGGATACAGGGCAAGCTGAACATTTTGTTTGAAGTACTATTTATCTACAAATAAATATAGACATTATTTTAAAATGCTAGCAAATCTGTTTAGTTTTATGCACGTTTTGTATGACTAATAATTAAATTTATTTCCCAGTCATACTGAACAGAAACAAAACAGGCAAGCAAACAAACAGAAAAAATACCCAACCGTATTGGATATGTTAGAGCGGCACATATTGCAACCATGTTAAAAAACTCAGAAAACAAAACATCAACAAACAAACAAATAAAAGAAGCCCAGACAGTGTGAAATGGGAAAAAATATGAGTGTAAATGAAAAACATAAACAGCAATAGAAAAACATCCTTAGTTTTCTGTAGTTAATATGAGGACCTGCAGGAAACTGCAGGTAGCCGGGCAGTGTTCATAAATGGGAAACTAGGCTTTCTGGACCAATCTGTTCATCACTAAGTGATCACACCTGACAATTTCGGATCGTTCTGAGAAAATACTGGAAATACTTGGAAACTTTTCAAAGCCAACAAGTTTTTTGCGTTTTGTGGGTTTGGTTTTTTGGTTGGGGTTTTGGTTTTTTTGTTGGTGTTTTGGTTTTTTGTCTTCTTTTGCCCGGGGGAGGGGGTTTAGTGGATGTTGTGGATTTATTTTTATTTTTTTTAATAAATTTAGATGCTTTTGATGATGACATCTGAGTCAGGCCATTGGGCATCTCAGCTCCGGCTACATTACATTTAACTTGCCAAGGTCTTTTATATCTTTCCTCTTCAGATTAATATTGGAATAAGAAATGATGCTGTACAGTGATCAGTAGTAAAGAACTTATTTGCATGTTATAAATGGTTACTCCCTGTAAATGGAAAGAAAAATCAATAATACCTTAGATACTGCTCAATAATAATGCTAAACAGTAAATGATTTATGACTATGAAGATTCGTATATGTGAAACTCACATACAGATTTCAGTAACTATTCACAGCTTCAGCTCTTACTTGAAAAAAAATTATGATGAGAATTGGAATAAATTAGAACTGTGATAATTAGGAAAGCACTTATAAATAATAACAGTAAAAGTAATGTACTTTTCTTCCTCTACATTATGCATTGCATATGTAAATTACTTAAAGAAAATGCTTCCTGGGATAAACTGAGAAATTTATTTTTTAAAAGTAATAGCCAACACTCAATAAAGAATTGCAGTATTATGTTTCAGTCTGGAATTTGTCTTTGTTAACTTTTCAGAGTCAAAAACTGCTAGTAGTGCTAACTTCCCGTCTCCCTTGGAATCCATCCTTATCTGATATCAATAAGTGAAACTGCTGATTTTCTAGGACTGTGTCAATTTCCATCAGCCACAGATCTGATAGCAGCTCTAGCATGGACTAACTGTGTGCATTTGGAAGGAGACAATTCTACAGCTGTCTAATCTCTGTTCACCCACAGTGGCAAGCCCAGTCTGATCTTGCACACTTTTAAACTGTGAAATTTTGCAGTACCTATCTTCTGTAGCATCCACAATGAACTGTAACTGACTCATCTGATTTCCTTTCTTATTAGAATTCAAAAGCAAGAAAGAGCAGAAACTTCCATAGGATCACATAGAGTCTCACAGCAGACTGACACACAACTCCAGCAGGGAAGTGATGAGGGTATGGTTTCATCAGAAGAGTAGGGCCTGATAAGGTCATCAGCTATCATTGTTGGTGAATTTTACAAAAGAACTTCCAGCAGAAATGAGCATTAATGTCTTCCTAGGCTCTGTCAGATATTTTTTGTGTGTGGTTTTATACTACCCATAGCTGTATTTTAGGTTTTTGTTTTCACAGTAGTCTTTGCAAATGTTTTCCCTTGATCTAACAAATAAAAGGAATTACAACATTACAACTGGGTACTGACAAAGCTGAGAAAGATCACGGAGATTCAAAATTGGCTGCCATGTAAAACAAAATTATGACTTGAGTTTATCATTAAAACGAAATGTAAGTGCAAATTTGATCCACAGTCTCAACTGAAAATCTGTGATTTATGATGAAATCTGGACTTTTCATTGAAATTTTGTATGCAGATTTTTTGGTATGACTTTGCTTCTACAATATATTTCTAAATCATTCTTCAGAGATGTATTAGTTTTGGTAATAGGGAGGCTTGAAGGGTGGCTTCTGTGAGAAGCTGCTAGAGGCTTTCCCTGTGTACAACAACCAATGGCAGCTGGCTCCAAGATGGACCTGCAGTTGGCCAAGGCTGACCTAATCAGTGATGATGATAGCACCTCTGTGATAACATATTTAAGAAAGGGGAAAAAAACCCTGTGAGACAACCACCAGGAGAGAGGAGTGAGAGAAATAACTATATAGGAACCAAGGTCAGTGAAGAAGGAGGAGGAGGCGGTATTCCAAGCACCAGAACAGAGATTTCCTTGCAGCCCATGTTGAAGACCATGGTGAGGCAGGCTGTCCCCCTGCTGTCCATGGAGGTCCATGGTGGAGCAGATATCTACCTGCAGTCCATGGAGGACCCCACACTAGAGCAGGTGGATGTGCCTGGAGGAAGCTGTGACACCATGAGAAGCCCACACTGGAGCAGGCTCATCACAGGACATGTGACCCCATGGAAAGAGACACCCATGCTGGAGCAGGTTTGCTGCTAGGACTTGTGACCCTGTGGCCGACCCATGCTGGAACATGTCCTGATGTGCTGTACCTCATAGAAAGGACTCATGCTGGAGAAGTTAATGAAGAACTGTCTCCAGTGGGAGGGACCACAAAATGGAGCAAGGGAAGAGAGTGATGAGTTGTCCCCCTTGAGGAGGAAGAAGCAGCAGAGAGAACTAGTGACTGCAACCCTCATTCTTCATCCTACCTGAACCACTCAGGAGAAGGAAGTTGAGAAAACACAGAGTGAAACTAGGCTCAGTAAGAACAGAGGGGTGGGGGAAAGATATTTTAAAATTCAGTTTTTATTTCTTATTACCCTACTCTGGGTTGGTAATAAAGTAAGTTAATTTTCCTCAAGTCAAGTCTGTTTTGCCTGTAATGGTAACTAGTGAGTGATCTCCCTGTTCTTATCTTGACCTATGAACCTTTCATTATATTTTCTCTCCCCTGAATAGCTGAGAAGAGGTGTGATAGAGAAGTTTTGGTGGGCACCTGGCATTCATCCAGGGTTAACCCACCAAAAGAGAACAGAAAAAAAATTAATGAGGTTTTAGGGTAGAATTTTTTTTATTCTTATTTGTCTAAAACCTATATAAACTCATTAATATCACACAATCACTGAATGGTTAGGTTCACAGAAAGAAAGAACTGTCGGATTTGGAAGGGACCTCTAGACATCATCTAGAGGGCTAGATCTAGAGATCATCTTGAGAGCTACAAGCTGTTCAGAAGAGACAGGGGAGGAAGGAGGGGCAGAGGTGTTGCCCTATATGTTAAGGAATGGATAGAGAGTGAGGAAATGTGACTAAAGTTCTCCCTGGAGGCAGATGAGGAAAAAATCGAGAGCTTGTAGGTGAGGATTAAGGGGCAGGCCAATACAAGGGACACTGTTGTGGGAGCTTATTACAGGCCACCTGATCAGGATGGGGAAGTTGATGAGGCCTTTTACAGTCACCTAAAAGTAGCCTCACAATTGCAGGCATTTGTTCTCATGGGGGACTTCAATCATCCCGATATCTACTGGGAAGGCTACACAGCCAGGCTTGCACATGTATCATGTAAAATAGTTTAAATTCATATTTTAATTTAACACCATTGCTATTTTGTTTCAACAACTAACTGAATACTATCACAGAATCACGGAACTGTCAGAGTTGGAAGGAACCTCTAAAGATCATCTAGTCCAACTCCTCTGCTAAAGCAGGATTGCCTAGAACACATTACTCAGGACTGCATCCAGGCAGGTGTTGAAG
>VXBJ01005934.1:445429-477528 GCA_013400055.1 Nycticryphes semicollaris | reverse complement strand
TCCAACTTGGCCCTGCTCCATTAATTACAACCCTAATTGTTGGAAGGGATTTGTAAAGATCATGTAGCCCAATCTCCCTGCTCAAGCAAGGTCAGCTTGAAGAAGTTGTACAAGACTGTCCAGTTTGGTTTTAAATATCTCCAGAGAGATATATCCAAACACTTATAATATAAATAAATGTATTATATATATATAATTTAACTATATACTAACATATTTTTATTTTTTTATATTTTCTAATATATACGTTTAATTATAATATATATATCATATGTAAAATATATACGTATATGGTGTATACAGTGATAAAATTCCCTGTTCAGTTAGGCATGTAGAAAATATTCTCCCTTTTATTCTTACTTTTGTGCAGGGATTTTGAAATTCCCCTGAGTGAACAAGTTTAATTCAAAATGCAGAAATGTGTAACTAGTGTACTCTAAATAATGTCTAAATTTCTCAGACAGACCAGTTTTTGAGAAGATTCATATACTTTGATTGCCAAAATTGTTCCAGTCTACTAAATTTGATCTCTTAGTACTGATGTGCATTTATACTAGAAATAAAGAATTATGAATCTGCACTTATAGGGCTGTATAAGAATTAGGGGGTTTTAACTTTTGTGTCTGGATAGTTCATTGATGTCCAGCACTTGGACCTTCCTTCCAAATTGCAGTCCAGTCTGTGGCATTGGGACATCACAGCCGTTTGTTTCTACCCTGTGACTCTATTTGTACAATGCAATAAGGTAGAGCACAGAGATTCCTGACCTCGCCGTGCTGAAGCTGGCACACATGTGCAGTGCAGTGCTAAGTGCTGTCTCAGCTTCCTAAAGAGTCAGAGCTGTGTAAATGAGATGCTACCTGATGTAACACACCTTACCTCTCACATGGTTTGCACTGAGCACAGTTATCTTGGGAATTTTTGCACCATCCTACATTGTATGCTGAAGAAAAACATCCCCTTATACCACCATAGTGTGTGATCTCTGTGATACACTCTGGGTTGCCATCCCTTACAGAGTCCTCACTCCCTCATCATCCCTTTTGAAGCCATTTCATTTCTGCAACTGTGAAAACCCCTGTGGAGATGGCACAAGAAAACATCCTCCCAGATGCATTCAGTTGAGTGTGCTGATGGTTTGTGTAGGACCAATTGCATGCTTAATATTACACCAACCTTTCTTCCATTTTGTCTTGTACCACTTGTCTTTCATTATATTTAACAGTGCAAAATGACTCAATCTAAATTACCATAATCAGTTTGAGAGTCATATTGCTCTAACACTGAACACAAGGTTTTATTATAATAAACTAAATTTCTGGTTCTTTGCGATCACTGCAGACAATTGGTGGCATTCATCTGACAAAACATAGGCATCTATACTACAGATTTATGCTTCTGAAACAACTATCTAGCCTTCTTTTATAGCTGATAGGGAGAAACAGGCTCATCTGAGGAACATTCTATTTCATCCTAAAATAGACATCTAAAATAAGTCAGATGAACTTCATCCTAAGAGTACCTCTTTCTCTCCACTGACTAAAAGCTCCAAAGCAGACATCCACATTGCAGATGCCTAGTCAGAAGAGACTAATCACATCCTTTCTGTCTGCAACTTTCCCGTGTCTCTTTTTTGCCAGCCTTCCTTTTGCAAAGGAGCATGGCACTTTCCCTTACTGTGGAAGTATGACCCACAGTCATACTGAGGAAAAAACAGGCACAAGCAAAACAAAAAACAGTTTATAGCAAATCTCAGTAGTTAAAATTTAGGAAAATGTTCTAAGCAGATATTGGCAATTCCCGATTTAATACCACGGTCTTCACAGTGCATTTGATAGTGATTATACTCCCTAAGCACTACACAGTTGACAGCAACGGAACCGAGATCAGCATCAGACCCACAAATTCCACTTCCATTTCTGACTGCTGCAGCAACTACAGCTGGGTTATAATGTTAGATTCCTGAAAAAGAAGTCTATTTATTGATGTCCTTAGTTTACAGACAGCATAGTTTATGCTCTTATTATTCAAAGGCAGAGAAGTGTCTTTTTCTATTTTAAGAAACAGAAGTAGGTGTTGATATTTTTTGCTTTCATTCTAAAAGAAATAATGAGATTCACGACAAACAGGTTTTCAAGAGCTCTTAAGAAAATAGTGTACATAAATATCCCTCATTGTATAGACTGAGTTTGGAAAAAAACAATAATAAATAATGAATTTTTGAGGCACAGGATCATAATAATATTTTTATAATGATAATATTCAAATTTTGTAATAGATGTTTCAATTTATTCAACATGTATCAACATTTCATTTCCTAAACACTTGACCTAAATCTATGTATTGCCTGCAATATAAATACCTGAATTTCAGTACACAGTGTGCATTTGAAGTGGGAGGACTTTTCCTCTCTAGGTAATGCTGTGATGTATCTATAAAACCTGAAGTAGCTATGTGATGTTCTATATGACTGAAAATATAGACCCATCAGAAACTATGATCTCTTTAAGGAATTAGTGGATTTTTATTTTATGAGTTTTCTAAAGACAAAAGTAACAGAACTAAATACTAGGAAAAACATAACATCCAAAATCATAACAGCCGTGTTTGTGTATGTGCAAGATATACCCAAAAACATCAGCCATGAGAAATTATTATAGCTAGAACTTTCAAAGAGACAGAAAGAAAGCAAGATATAGATCCTTCTGACATTTTCAAAGCATGGTCACCTCATGTTTGGAATGATAAACATTTAGATGTATGATCTGTGTTGTAATGTTTTCAAAGTAAAGCTTTTGAACCTGGGAGCCAAAGATACTGCATTGACCTGTGTCATGTCTAATACTGATTAAAGGTTGTACAAATAGACTCTGAATCTAACAGCAAGATATGTATTGACATTTTCTAATACGCACCGCAGTCCTGCCAGCTCTGTCTGTTATGTCTCACAAACTAAAAAAAGGTCAGTGCCAGTGGGTATTTCACCTTCATAAGCAGTGGTAAGAGTGATTCAGCAGCTGACACCTCAGTATGACTCATCCCTGAACCAGACCCCAGCACATTCCTAAATAGAACTCATCTATGTGAAACCTCATTTACAGATGTAAAGCTGGACTCATTACAATCAGCTGAAAGTCACCCAACACTCCCCGTGAGTGTTTTAGTGAGCGGTGTGAATCAACAAACCATAAAGCAGCATGTATATGCTCTGTTCTAGAGGAATGTCCAGGACAGAGAAATGCATTCCTTCAGAGGTGCCACAGCACCTCTTTTACCTATATGCTAATCCTAAAGGATTGATATGCTTACTGGCTGGTCACATAAGTTCTGTTTATGTTAGGTACCATTTTGACAAGAGTAGGAGAATACAGCATGTAAACAATCCTCGTCTATGGACATGAAAAGACAGACTTGGTGATTATTCTGAATATAGGGGACTTCTTACCACCTTTACTTATATGCAATGACGCATATGAAATACTAATCTGGGGCTAAACTATGCAACCCTCATTGACATTCCTGATAATTGTTCACACATGTTCATTTCTGACAGTAATGGTTTGCTTGGACTACCCATGCAGTTACTAAAGTAAAATACAAACTTCAAAAGGGCAGTGGTTTTCATACCTTCTAACTGTACACTCTTTATCAGATCTGGTCTTAGTCTCAACATGTTCTTATATTTCTGGATGAAAGAAAAGTTAATTTGGATATTTTGAAGACAGTGAAAAAATATTTATCGATTTCTAACATGATAGATTCACCTTGCATGTTTACACACACAAAATAGATTCACTGTTAATGAATAAAAGCTGCAGAACCTGTTCTGTTATTCAAGTTCAGTGTTGACTGCTGTTGAAGTTTTTTCAGGGCCTACCTTTCAGGAAATTATTTGTACTTCGAGCAACTTCTACTTTGTGAATTGTAAGTATTGATATTTAAATTGTACTAGCCTCTGTAATCTCTTCAAGTATGTATATTTGTAATTAGCCTAGTGGGAACCTGGCCTTAATTAAGACCTTTAGGTTCTAATGCAAAACAGCAATATATTCAGCATAAACAGAATTCTAAACCAAATACTAGCATTGCAATACAATCATAAATTTCTGGGAATTGGTAAAATCTCTTTATTTTTTGCTTCTCCCTTATTAAACTCTCATTTCTCACACTTCCGTTGGAATCATCTTCTCAACACAGCAGAGCACCTTACTTTCTCTCTGTATCTTCAAACACTTATGGGGGTTAAAGGATATAAAGTTATGATGCTGCTCAGATCAGTGGATCATGTATTTTTCCCTGTTTGCACTCCTTTACCCCAAACCTACTCCAAAAATTGTCAATAAAATTATGCCATAAGAATAAATAATGGACACAAGTGGTGGCATAATAATTTCTTTTATGTGTTTAGCCTTTGTGTGTACACATCTAAACCTTCTTTTTTTTTTGCTTTTGTGAGAAGAGTAAATCTGTATTTGACCTTAGACCTTTCTGAAAATTGAGCTGACCTGAAATCATAGGGAGGTAAAACATAGTAATAGTAGAAGTTGAAAATCAATACACCACTTTACAGGGTCATGCTGAAGTCATTTTGGCTTCAACGATGAAATGATATTTGGATTTTGTAAGATTTCTTTCCATTGCCAATTAACTTCATAGCATCCTTGTGTCAGAGCTGAAAATGTTTTTGACAGTGACTTTGTTTCATCTGAGCTTTTAAAATTTGTGGCAAGCTAACACTTACCAAATAACTTTCTAATACCAAAATATTCTCCATAACAAAGTAATTGCTCAGTATATATATACCATATGAAATCTGCTCCAGTTATTTCACACTAAGAGTAAAAAACAGAAGAATATCCTTTGTAACGTAACACATACTGTTTAATATTTAAGCCTTATGCTGATTTCTGCATGTAAACTGAATAACTTGGAATATCTTGCTGAAGAGAAAATTTGAACATAAAACGTATTCTTTTTTATTGATGTTCAATATTGGGTTTGTGTGTTTTTTATCCCTCATGATGGAAGTTAAGAATTACAGTAAAACCACGTTATTTCACACCATTGGTAAAATCACTACTATGGATAAAATGGCTTCTACTGCATGAGGTATAAAATCTGGTTATTAAAATGATTAATTAATAAAGACATTCACCAGTACCAAGGCCAGAAAAGCAATCAATGAAAACTACTGCCTTTGACAATCTTGGATCCAAGCAGCCATAAATTATTAGCTTGCGTCCAACTGGATGTGGGCAAGTAAGTCACCAAAAAATATTCATAAAGCCAAATTTAAGCATGCCTTCTCACTATTTTATTTTTTTCTGTAACTCACTTGTGCAATTGCAAAATAAGAACAACAAGATTTTAGCTTGGTTTCAACATCCAGATAAGCATAGCTCATAGGTGTTTTATACAAAATTTTAAAGTTACACAATTCTTGTCTTCATTAACAATTCTGCTTACAATTCTGCTTCATTAAGTAGAGGCAGACAATTCTAAACCAAAAAATTTTGGGCTATTTTCTGCTACCTTTAATTAACTGTGGTTAAAATTGATAGTAGAATTTGTATCTGATGATGAAAGGGAATATTTCTCATTTTTTATGTCACAAAAAGTAGTTTAGCAGCACTTGAAAATATGCCCTTTACTTTGCAAGAAAATGTGCTATCCTCAAATTTATCTAAAATAAAAACTTTAGACCTGTGCTTGATTAAACAAAAAAAAAAAAGAAAAAGAAAAAGAAAAAGAAAAAACTCCAAACAGCTCCCACATTCTACTTTCATTTTTATTCCAATCACATGCTTCATCTCAGTAGGCAGTGAGGATTTAAATAAATCAGAAACCATTGCAGCAATCGAAAGAAATGAATGAGAAGCAAGTAGAAAGTATTTTGAAAGAACTCTACATCACAGTAGTGCAGTGGCTTTGGTAAGAGGTTTAAGGTTTAAGGGTCTTTTTTGTTAGTAGGGAACAGTCAAAACTGCTTCAGTTTCTCATTGAGATTCTCTGTAATTTTGAGACTTTACCACAGGCTGAATAAGCTGTAATTCTTAGTACTCAAAGTGCCTAGTTTGGAAAGGACTTGGTCCTTTTGTATGTTACGATCAATAGTTCCTCAGTGTCTCCAAACACTGAACTTCAATCAAATTGATCTGCTTGGCTCCACCAGTGGACAGCCCTCACCAACTTTCTACCAATATTACAAGTGTTACTCTAATATCTGAGAGAGAAATCAGTTTCACAAAAGCCACTGTGGGTTTTAAATTCCTTTCCAAAGGACTTTCTTAGTCTTTTCTTTCATGACTTCTAATGGCCATATTTTTTTTTTATTATTTTTTTTTTTAATGAGGAAATGATTGAAAATTGTTCATTGAACTGTGATCTCGCAAGCTTGGGCTGTGGCTTCAGAAATTGTCTGCATGAAGGACATGTTTAGTGATAACTACATTCACAAATAAAAAACGTGTTAGTAAATCAGATTCAATCTTGCATTATGAAAACTTTTTTTTTATGTTACCTCAGTTATAAGCTGAATTTTCCTTCTAATACTACATAGATTTCTATTGCATACAACAGAAATAAGTAAATCCATTATTTTGACATTTAAATTGTCAAAGAAAAATTAAGTCTATTGTCTATGTTTGAAAATACAGCTTAATATGTCTTGTGTTTATTTGCTTCCACAGAATTGGTTTATTGAACCAAAATCTCTTAAGCCATTTGATACATACCACACTGTATAAAGTTTTCTATTGTTCTGTAACTTATTGTCAATATGAAATTCAAATGTCAAATCTATGAACTTGGAGAAGCAGTCAGTTACAAAAGCCATTTTCCCCCACCTTCTAATTCAAATGATAAAAACAAAGGCAGATTACTTCCTCATCTTGACTTCCAAGAAAATTATGAATTTGTTTTGTACATACACTATCTCCACCTGTCTACAATCCTGGAATATCTTATAATATAAAATGTATTTTTAATCCTTAAATTTAGCTTTATAAAACCACAACCTCATTACTTATAACTTGTATTCAGCCTTATAAATGCTCGTGTTAATAGTAAAAGAGCATCTGACATTTTTAAAATTAGGTGAATTAATTTTCTCACTCTTATTTAGATCCTATAAAATATGGATTCCTTATTTTTTTTTTTTAGTAGTGATTGTCTCAGGGCATCACAGGACATTCATATTTCCATCATCACTTCAGAAGAAGCAGGTGATCCTATTTCTTATTCCAATAGAATTGTTTATTTAGCACAGGTAAAAAGGTGCTTACTAATTGTCACTAAAGGCAAAATACAAAAGCTATAAAGTTGCATAGGTGACACCACAGACATAATTTGAGCTGCATTGTCAATGGTATATGAACAAGAAGCATCTTGTTTTCACTTTCAAACCACGCCCAAATGGATGGAATAGGCAATTAGTGGAGTTAAGTATCATTTCACTTTTAAAAAGACTATTTTTGATGTGGAAGCACCTTTGACATTTGCACAAAATAATTCCTCACAACAAACCTATAGTCTGACAGCTGATCTTGAGATTATTTACTTGATTTCTCTCCACCTCTTCTGAAGAATTTCTGTAAATGTGGTTATGGAAGGAAAATAAATCTCTTGTAGAAGAAAAATGTGGATTTATAACTCCCACTTACAAAGAGGAAGTGCAACTGTTCTAATACTAAAAAAAAAAATAAATGTCAAACTATTTATCCATAGACTGCCTCTTTCAAATGCGTGCATTCCAAATGACATTGATTCACCTGCTAATAATAGGAACACTTTTTTACCTCTTACACTAGTTCCAAGTGAATTTGGGGGATTTTCAAGAGCAGAGAAGATTCTGGCAAATATGTAGCTCTTCAAAATATATGAATAAAATATTACAGCAAATCAATATTAAATGTAACATTGGTGTGAATTTCCCATGTCAGTAAGTTCCAAAGGATTAGATGTATTAGTCTAACTACATAGTAGTGTCTCATATTGCCCTTGCCACATGAAGAAATCAATAATCTGTGGCAAATGTAACCATCCATGAAAATAAGAGATTTTTGTGTGGAAGTTTAACCCATCATATAAAATCTGTTTAAGAGAAATCAGGACAAGATGACATCCATAATGAATTATTATTTATATTTTCTAGCAGATAAAAAGGTCATAGAAATATGTTCTGTCTGAGGCAAAATGATGATTCATTTTTACAGTGAGTGGCAGCCCATTTTTACATTACTATAAAATACTGAAATAATCAAACAACTCAGTTTCCCTTTATGTAGTGCCATAAAGGCACATCAATTTTCACCTAACATGTGAACAAGAAATTGCTACATTTGCAGGAAAAATGACAGTTTGAGAGACAGTTACAGACATATAGGAAAAGACCATAAGGTTTAGAGAGAGTTTTTTACATTCCCAGTTTGGACAGCAATTTTGCTTTTCCTTCATGGATAGTAGAAGAAGGAAGTACCTTTTCTACTTAATTTTCAGCTTAGAATTAATTAGAATGTCTTTAAATTGTGGAAAACCAAAAATTTATTGTAGCCTAAAAGATCCATGTACCATAGTACAATACTCACACTTATGATGAAAGGAAAATATTACATCTTAAATTAACTTAAATCATAAAAAATTGATTTTATGTAATAGAATATTACTTTCCTTCATTTTTTTCTAATAAAAACTAAATTTCCACTTATATACCGTTAAAATAAAATATCATAATCTTTCCTGATTCTTACAACTTTTCATGGGGTTGAAACTATTGAATGAATTTTACTCACTTCTTTTCCCACTGAGTTTGCTGTTGGTGAAAAACATTTAATTCTGTACTTTTCATACTGAGTGCTGTTAAGACAAACTTCATAAGCTGAATAAGTAAATCACATGAAATTTTGTGATTCTGGTCAAAGGATGTTCAGCATTTGGGATGTCAACTTGAACAATGGAAAGTGAGAGCCAGTGCAATATGGCAGCTCCAAAGAAAGCTATAGAGATAATGCAATCTAGAAAATGAAGATTGTGATCAGAGGGCCTGGCATGACTTTTTTTATTTTTTCTTTTTTTTTTTCCCCCAACATGTATTGTCCAGAAATAGTGAGAGAAAGTAAGAGGAAACTGGTCAGTGCTAAGAAAAGTGACTCAAGTCATACTGTGCAGAAGCTGCAGACATTCATTTTGTCTCTTTACCCACTTGCCTAAAGTCTGAAACCCAGATTGAAGTTATGTCATACCAAATTCACACCATATGGGTAACATTTTAACTATTTTTGAAAAGTACTTGCAGAACTGTTTTCAAGACAAGAAGTTGAATAGGTAAATGTCATGGAAAATTGACTTTTTATCAGCTGAAGTAATAGATTTTAAGATAGTGAAAGATAGATATAAATTAGGAACATGGTAAAGGGGATATTGTTTTCAAAACTTTTGTTTATTTAAAAGGAAACACAGGAACACTGGAAAGATATTAGTACCTCTGTATAGTTCATGACATACCAAAGAAAGCAATTTATAACTTGGTAAGTCAGTTGGGAAATTTCTTTACAGTTTTCTTAAAGCCTCATCCAAGTCTTAAAAGCAAGCTAAAAGCCAAGGAAGTTGTAGACAACTAAGAATTACATGAATGCAACTGACTTACAATGACCATAACACAGCCATATCCCACTCCAAAACTAGTCTGCATTATCAAAGGGGGAAAAATATGCTCACTAAGAAATTTTAATAAATCTGCTTTTTTGATTATGTGTATGAGTTCACATATAAATTAAATTACATCTCAAATATGTTTCTTTTGGGCTAATTGCACATCTATGGTAATGCAACTGCATGTGTCTTTTAAGCATCACTTAGTATGCAGTGTGGCAAAATAATGGATATGTAATTTTCTTTCAATAGCTGCTTTAAGAGCTCAGTGAATCTTAGGTGAAAGATATAAAGTTGCTGGTTCCTTCTTTGAAGTAATATTTGAAGTGAGGGCCATGGTTTCCTGAATGTAATTTTGTGTTATCTCCTGTTTTATTAAGGAAGAAATGTTAAAAGGAGGTCCAGCAAAAAAACCAGCTAATTACACTGCTTCAGAGAGAACAGAAATATTATGCCTTTGGTGAAAGGACAGAGAAATGGAAACACTATCAGTAATTATTCACCTGTAAAAATACATAAGTCCTATCCTTTCTCTCTTACTTGTGTGACATGTGACAGGTAAAAGCCATCAAGATTAAAGAAATACAATAGCATTTCCAGTGACACCCTAACTTCACCCTTGGGCTTCCTGGTATTTGGCTTGCAGGTAGAGCAGCAAAACAGCCACCAGCCATTTTCTGGAATGCCTCAGGGAACACAGAGCCTGGAAGTGAGCACCTGTAATACCTGAAAAGCACATAATGATCAAGGCACCTGAAGAATGACCGTATACTACGGTTCCAAACCTAGAAAAGAAATCTCCCTAAACTACACATTTGGAAATCATGAGTCAAGGTTGAGACCTACTCCTTAATCTTCTAATGGACTTAAGTTTTCAGTGTGGTCCAGAAATTTCCATATCTTCCACGCAGAATTCACAGTAATGACTCTTCCTTGACATCTATCCTAATGCAAGACAATTATTTCACAGGGCAGATAAAAAGTCCGGAGCTGAGAGACAAAATTATTTCCCTGCTTAAATGAGAGCAGGGTTTGATCACAGATCACCTGCTGCTTTGTAAAAAGCTCTAATCACTCGTGTGTATGGTACTGAAGAATGGTCCTCTCTTAATCTGTTCTCTCAAAGATGTTAATTTTGTGACCATGTAGTAATTGGTCCCAAAACTGGAAAGTCATAGATTTGATGGATGGACCACTCAGTAAATAAGGAACTGGCTGGATGGCCTCATTCAAAGGGTTGTGGTCAATGGGTCAATGTCCAAGTGGCAGCTTGGAACAAGTGGCATTCCTCAGGGGCTGGTATTGGGACCAGAGTTATTTAACATCTTTGTTGGAGACATGGACAGGGAGTGCACCCTAAGCAAGTTTGCCAATGACACCAAGCTAGGTGGTACAGTGGACATGCCTGAGAGAAGGGATGCTATCCAGAGGGATCTGGACAGGCTCGAGAGGTGGGATAGTGAAAATTGCATGAAGTTCAACCAAGTCAAGTGCAGGGTCCTGCACCTGGGACATGGCAATCCCAATCACAAATACAGTCTGGGTGGAGAATGGCTGGAGAGCAGCCCTGAGGAGAAGGACTTGGAAGTGCTCATGGATGAGAAGCTCAACATGAGCCAGCAGTGCACGCTGGCAGCCCAGAAAGCCAACTGCATCCTGGGCTGCATCAAAAGAAGCGTGGCTAGCAGGTCACATAAAGTGATTCTACCCCTCATCTCTGCATTTGTGAGACTCCACCTGGAGTACTGTGTCCAGCTCTGGAGTCCTCAACATAGAAAGGACATGGAACTGTTGGAACAGGTCCATTTGAGGGCCACAAAGATGATCAGAGGGCTGGAACATGTCTCCTGTGTAGACTGGCTGAGGGAGCTGGACTTGTTCAGCCTGGAGAAGAGAAGGCTCCAGGGAGACCTTATAGCAGCCTTCAAGTATCTGAAGGGAGCCTACAGGAGAGCTGGAGAGGGACTCTTTGTCAGGAAGTGTAGTGACAGGACAAGGGGTAACAGATTTAAATTAGAAGAGGGGAGATTTAGATTAGATACTAGAAAGATATTCTTTACTGTGAGGATAGTGAGGCAGTGGAACAGGTTGCCCAGGGAAGTTATGGATGCTCCATCCCTGGAAGTGTTTTAAGGCCAGGCTGGACGGGTCTTTGAGCAACCTGGTCTAGTGGGAGGTGTCTCTGCCCATGTCAGGGGGGTTGGAACTTGATGATCTTTAAGGTCCCTTCCAATTCTAACCATTCTATGATTCTATGATTCTAATACTGGGAACATATAAACACTGAGGTTACTGAGGGATCCAAATGCCAACACAAACTTGCAACATGTTCTTACCAAAGTTCCTTCTCAAAACCTTAAAAATTATTTTGTCTTATTAAATGGTTATATACAATCTATAAAAAAAAGTAATTATACTGCCATAATGTGTTGTGTTAAATACATCAGAAATCTATATGTAGGTGCATTAAGTTTTTATTTCATATGGCACTAATTAATTGACGTATTTTTCATATTCACTCCTATGGGAAGATGTTGTTTTCAAACTTCAAAGATACTTACTGCTTTTTAATCTGTTAAATTTTCTTTTAAAACTTTACATTTTATGAACTATGTCGATGACCCAAAGGTTGATGATATGCTAGGTCCATTTGCATATTCCTCACTGGGAACAAAATTATCTTCCTAACTCCAGGAAAAATTACCCTCATGTATAGCAAAATTTGGATGCTGGAACTGGCTTTTATGAGAATAATAATTGAGATTCCCTTCAATTATCCTTTGATATAGGATGTAGTGTTACCGTGTCAGCTCCATAGTAATTTTTTTTTTATTGTTGAAATGACCTTAAAAGCCCAACAAAATTCTTTAAAGAAACCATTGTTGCTCCATTTTTCATCTAGACTGATTTTTTCTTCATATGCCTACAGTCATTTTATTACAGAAATGATCTTAGGAGTATATCATAGGTTGTCCTCTTTAATTTGTTCCTTCTTTGCCTTTCACAAATAACGAACCATTAATTCTTACACATGCTGTAATGCGTTATTTGAGGCTTGGAATACATACAGGTTATGGAACTGTCATATGCATAATCAATATGTTGCATTTAAATAATTTCTGAAATCAGAACCCAAACAACATTAGAATGTATGTTTTATCAAAGAAGTGACTTTCATAAGATCAAACATTCTTGGGTTCAGCTTATAATACTTGAATATATTTGAACTGTATGAAATAAAGACACATTTTTTTCAAAGCTAAAAGGAAAGGAAAAGCACAGGTACTTTAATATCTTTAATAATTAGTGGCAAAGAAACAGCCCTCTTAATGTGATACTGTGAAATAGACTGAGGTACAAATAAAAGTATTAAGTACAGACAAGCAATTTCATTGGAAACAAAGAAAAACAATATAAAATTTCCTAAGGCTTTGAGAAAAAGCTATTTTTAGTAAAAAAAAAAAAAAAAAAACAAAAAAGGGTATATTTCTTGTTCCACAAAAATTTATCTTGGATAAGAATTATTAAGAAATACTACATAAATAAAATGAAATAATTATATATTTCTTTAAAAGTTACCAAGCAGTAGAAAAGTATGAATAAAAATGACATAACAACTATAGTACTTCACTATACTTTAGTTCAGCACAAGTTTAAGTCTCACTGAAGTAAATGCTTAACTAACTCCTTAATGTAATTTAATACTTAATTGATCTGAAGGCTACAGAGCACAATTAATTTAAATACATGTACATAATGTAATAATTAAATATCTGCTTATGTACTTTTTGAAATGAGAATTGTTTTGATTTAAATTTGAATACCTTCAACACAACCCTCCCCATAAGAAAAGCTCTGTTATATACAACAATTGAATAGAGCATGTTTCCACATTGATATACATGAAAACAATCTTCCTTATCCCTCAGATATACAAACTTAGCCTCTGATCATGTATTACACTCCCTTGAGTTAAGAAGTTTGTTGTATTCAAGCATTTTCTTCAAATGTACTCAGATCTATTTCTGTGAGCAATTTTATGAGGGCTATGTCCTAAAGATTATAATAATCAGAGGGGAGATAAGGGGGATGAGGAACAAAAAAATTCCTGGCAGCAACAGCATAGCTGTTCTTTGGAAAGGTAGTGCAATTCAAGAGCAACCCATACTAAGGGTGGGCCAGGGACTGGAATGGCAAGGAAAAACCATCTGCTTCAATGATTTTTTTTAATGGAAAGACTCAAACCCTTCCCATCTTTCCATTGAATAACAATTTACTAAATTGGAAGAAAATTGCATTTGTTGTCACTTCACTGAGGACCTTCCTTTGGACGAGATGCACAAAACCCATTATGGTATTATGAGACTTAGCTGCAGTCAATAGACCTAAGTACTTATAAGTCTTATCAATTTATGTTTAATATTACTGAATTTGAGTTATGTCACTGACAATGTTACTAAGGGAGACTGTGAGAAAGCTGAAAAAACCCTTATTTTAAAAAAGCAATTTAATAAAAGACTTGAGGAACTGTGGGAGGTACATCAACTGACAAAGGGAATCTGTTCCAGATACAAAACACTGCAAGGTGAAGTTTAAGGGCCATGAAGCAAGTAAGGGGGCAGAATGAGCTTATTTGTAGCAATGTAGGAAACATGGAATGAAACTGGATAGCATAGGGGTGGGGCAGATGGGTAGAAGAGTGGCTGGTATTTGTGGGACCTTAAAAAAAGACCTATATGACAAAACAAAAGGAAAAGTTATTAACTGTCCTAAGTATAAATTAAGCATAGTTCCTGTTTCCTTGCAATGCATTGCATTTTTCCAGCGCAATTTTTTTTTTTACCCAAGATAATCCAATGTGAAACAAGCATTNAAAAAAACAAACCAAAAAAACAACAAGACAAAAAACCAACCAACCAAAAAAAAGAACCCAAACAAAACAATCCTGGAAGACTTGCTTTTTGACTTTTTGACGCTCTTGTTACTGCTACTGGGAAATGGGAACAAGTATTTATTCAGAATAGACTTTTCTCTGGATATCAGAGGTATAAATTGAATGGAGCTTTGTTCATGTAATGAACATTATTGATCTTGTAAAAATATTCCTCTTCAAAACACATTGTACAAAACTACCACAACTTGTTATAAACTACTTCATATCAAGTGCCACCTAACTAGAATTTATTCTTGATTTTGTACCTCCACTCTTTTTAACAATTGCTGGTTATATTGCTATCAATGACAGCCACCACCCATTGCTATGAACCAAGCCACACTGACACAGCTAAAAGGCAGCAATTATAGATGAGCTTGAATTAAATTATTTGGATGTACAACAGACTAACCAATGGTAGCAGCACAGATCTTTGTTTGGAGCTTCTCGATATTCATTTATTGTGCAAGTTCTTTTATTTAATTTCACAAAATAAAATGATATATTAAGAACCAAAAATTTTCATGACAAAGCCCTCTGATAGAAATGCAAGTTTCAAGCTGTTGTGTTTACATAGACTGTATCTAGCACAACTTTTTGCCCCGTGTTGTAGTTCACTCTGGCAAGCTCTGCCCTTTAATATTGGAGTATTTAATTTTCTGCTTTGTCTGGAGAGGATTAGGTGAGTCTTTCTAAAGATATGATTTTCACTCATGTGGAGGTATCAGGAGCTACAGCTGCATGTGGAGACCAGACAATTTCTAGATCTAACTATCCAAGAAACTCTAAGGAATTAAGTGAAAGGGGCTAGCTGGAGGTTCTGTCATGTACTTTGGACTCTAATTGTCAATATCTCAATTTAGAACTCTAAATTCCTCTGTATTCAATGAAGAGAAAGGAGTGCATCCAAAGGTGAGTGTTACAATCTCTACCTGCTTTAAACACCTGAAGAAGGCAGTCTGATCAATCAATGAAGTGCTGTTTCTCAGGTCACTGATTGAAAATTTACATTATTGCCAGATCTGCTTCCCTAAGTATTTTCCTGATGCTACTTTTGCTGCATTCTTACAAAGCTACTGTGTATGTATACCTACATATATATATATATATATATGTAAACACCGATATATATTCCTAATGATGCATTAATTTAAAAATCCAAATTTTAAAAAGTCCTGTGAGGTACCATAAAAGTCTACCTGATTCAACAGATGTCTTCCAGATTCTTTCACTGTCTTCAGGTCAAACATCAAAACATATCTTAACAATTTCATAACTTTCAATTTTTGTACATGATGGCAAGATACTAGCCAAGATTTTTTTTTTAAAAAACCACCCTTTACTCAATTGTATTCTGTAAAGTGGAGGAGCACATAATTTAATCATTCCCATCATTCTTAGAGAGTTAAGAGAATAAAGACAATTACATTTTCTGATCTGGTTCTTCTTTGTTCACAAAGATTTCAGGGATTCTGGAGCATAACTGGATTTTTCCCAAAGAGCAGCAAGTGACATTTTTTCCATAGCATGTTCTTGTTATGAGACATAGCTCTACCTGTTAAAATTTGTCAAGATTTACTGCTATAGTAATTTATGATATAACATAGCTCAGAACATGACATGTTGATAGATGTGGAAGCTATGGTGAAACAAGGTATCTATTCAGCTCATTTATCAGAGAATTTATAGGTGGTTTCTTTTGTTTGCAAAACAAGTAACAGAATAATAAATGTTGAACAGCAAAAGTTATTCCTCCTTCCTTGAACCTTGCTCAATAAAAAGGCATTGTGTATTCCATAGGCAGTTTCCACTCCATTTCCAAATAACACTGTATCAGGCAACATGAGATTATTTGATCTACCATAGCTGTACATTTAACATATGTAGGAAAGTATATGGCCCTTACATGGCAGAGAAATTGCCTATTTTGTCACTTTACCCCATAATTTTTCTAGAAATTTAAAAAAAAAAAAAGGATTATCACTGTTAGATAACAGGCTACTGTGGACTTTTAAAAATGTTTTATTTATCATCTGCGTTATTACTTTACTGGGGTAGGAACACCTGATTATCACCTGATGCATTTTAGCAACTTACTCAAATGCCTTTTTCTTACCAGGGTACAAATCTTAATATCTTGGATAGTTTACAAAAAAAAAAAAAAACAAACAAACAAAAAAACCAAACAAAAAAAAACAAGCAAACAAAAAACCCAAGCAAAATGAAACAAAAAGTAAACCAAACAAAAAAAAAAAGTATTATCTAACGGTGATGTTTCCCTATAATTGGTGTTTACATTTCTAATAGGTTTGGCTATCAGACTATTGTTTTGATTTTAGTTCTTAAAATAATAACTAAGCCTTGTAACATTTATATTTCAAGGGAATAAGGGTTGTGAGATGAGATAATACAATTTTTACTGCATTTTTAGAAAGATGTCAAATTGCAGAGCAAATAATGCATTATTAAGAGTCTTTTTACCTCAAAATCTATGTGAGCTCTTATTTCGTCAAGTCTGTCATTATTAAAAGAGATTAAAGGGACATTTTCACTGAAGATACATAAAATGTTTCCACAGAGAACAGAACAGCTAGCTTTCATATATCTCAATCAACATTTAGCCAATAATAAAGTCTGACTGCAAAGAGTTAAATGGAAGACATAAGCTGCCTAGACATAAAACTACACAGAAAAAAAATCCTGTTAAATTAGACATTGAATTATAATGGCAAAAGAGGAGTTAGAACAGTTATTACCTAGTAGGCTTGAGTAACAATACAATGAACTACCCATAAGAACTCCGTTTAGTCTAACTCTTACAAGAATAAACATTGAATTACGTTAAAAATGTAACACTGTATAGGAGCCAGTTTGAAGTTTCAGTCAGTAACAGATATACATTGGATTTCAATTTTAATTTCATATACACAAGAGTGCCTGTATAATCAACTGGATGTGCTATGATAATACTTCTATCTTTTTATATTGCTTGAATCAAATTAATTGATTAACTCCACCACAAAGATGAGACATAAAATTGCTAAGTTAGTGGGGTGTTGTCTGTTCCCTAAACCTCTGCAACTAGGCAAGGATTTTTAGAGATTATTTCCACATAACATAACCAAATTCAGCTTTGTAAGGCAGGATAAAGCAAACTTAGACATTGATTAATTACAAACAATTCAATAAGACTCTTTGGTATCTGTTGTGAGGACATTTATGGTTGGATTTTTATTGCTTCTAGGAACAACCAACTCCCACACAGTTGCTAATGTGTAGTACTTCCAAAAATAATACCATTAATGATTCTAACTGCAAAGTTGCTGGCTCATTTTCTCCTCATTTTTTCAATGCCAATAGTACCTTTGCTTTTTTGGAAGCTGTCTAGTGCTTTTGCTACTTTTCACTATTTCTTATAACATACAGAACTGAACAGAAAAGGAGCTAGTAAAGTGATCAGAATATGTTTTCCACTTTTTCCACGTGGTGCATGTTTAATTTCTCGACACTCATTGCCCACCATGTCATATACACTTAAATATAAGTTTAAAAAACAAATTAATGTTGGAAAAAAACATCAAATAGTTCAAGTAGTCCCTAAGTCACAACTGATCAGAAATTGGTTATACCATTCTGCATGTCATGTTATTATTTATTTTTCTGCATAATTGCTTTTCTTCATATTTTTTTTTTTTAAATAATTGTATGACACAGCCGTTTCTTGTTTTTGCTCAGCCCCTGATCTTAGAACTGATGTACACTGACAACTTTTCTGCCATATACCTCGGAAATTTACATGGGGAACATGATGAAATAAAACATTTTTTTCCCAGAAAAGGACAGGTTGGGCACCTCCATTTTCTCTGTCACGTTTCAAATAGCAATTAGTCCTTAGGAAGGAATCACCTTTAACAATCTTTTCCTCCTCCAAAATTCAAAGGAGCTTCTTTTCTTTCCAGCTCTGCCTCCAGAATGTTACAGCTTAAGAGTGTGATTATTCTTGGCTAAAAAATCCACAATATTTTATATTTTTGAGTGCTCAGTTCCCTTTCACATCTGCAGTTATCTGCCATATTCTAAAATAAGTAGTTCAGCAAATTAACTCCAAGTAGGTCTGGAGATGGGATGGTTAGCTGAAGCAGAGTTTCAAAAGGTCCAGGAAGTGACACCATCTATGACACAGTCTGATAACTTCACTATGGACATCAGGAAATGCCTAATCATTGTCATGGTTTCAGTTGGGATACAGATACCTTTCTTACTAGCCACTGGTACAGTGCTGTTTTGGATTTGGGATGAAAACAGTGTGAGTAATGCACTGGTGTTTTCAACTGTTGCTAAGCAGTCAAGGCCTTTTCTGCTCCTTTTACAAGTACACAACAAGTGCACACCAGCAAGTAGTGCACAAAAAGTTGGGAGGAGACACAGCTGGGACAGCTGACCCCAACTGACCAAAGGGGTATTCCATACCATATAACACCAGGCTCAGTATATAGAGCACATTCAGAGTGATGGCATTTTGTCTTCCCAAATAACTCTTAGATGTGATGGAGCCCTGTTTTCCTGGAGACAGATGAACACCTGTCTGCTGATGGGAAGCAGTGAATGAATTCCTTGTTTTGCTTTGCTTGCATACGGGGCTTTTACTCCACCTATTAAACTATTTTTGTCTCAACCCATTAAACTTTTCCTCACTTTTACTCTTCTGGTTATCTCCCTATACCAGCTGAGGGGAGTGAGCAAGCAGTTCCGTGGTCCTAGTTGCTTGCTGGGGTTAAACCATGACATGCACCCTCATATAAATATTGAGTAGCATAATACTAAATAGATTTACAGTTACCCTCATACATTCTTTTGTCTCATGTTATTGCTTGTAAGCAGGACTGAGAAAAAAAAAAAGTAATCCTGAGTTTGGTTACTGTGCTCCTGTTATAGAAAACATTGAATTATGCAATCAGCAAAGAAATGTTGACAGGACTTAGACAACAAATCAGAACCAATAAATAGAGAATAATGAGCAGTCAAAGTTGGTTTTGAAGCAAACCATTTAGAAATTACAATATCTAAATTACAATTTCTAAATTAAAAAAAAAATTATAGTGGGAAAATTATTCCAAATTAAGATATTCCTGTAATTCTTGTAAACATTCTTCTTCTTTGTTTTACTAAAATAGATGCAGAGCAATTTACTGTCATTTAAATTCCCAGAAGGCTACCTTGCAGATAGTATACCTGCTCAAAATCATCACAAAATGACATTGAGCCAGGGTGATTTTGATTGTGTCAGACAAGCTGTAGTGATTAGCACTGCTGTGCTAACCTGATGGACAGGGACTTGGTATTAGTTACTCGTTTTTTCATCACATCCTTTCTAAATTACAGCAATCCAATTCATGGAGCTGGCAACCTCTAGAAAATTTCTTCTACAGCCTGTGTCCTCAACCGAGACTATGACAGGCACAACAAACCCTTTCTCTATTTTTCACATTCAAAAAGGATATTGAGTCACACTAAATATCTATATTCCTACTTTCAATGGTATATGCTCATACTTTCAAAAATATCATCTAATTCCTCAGAATTCAGCTTTTGGCTGATAAACTTGCAATTTCATTACAAAAGATCTTTCTGTTGGAGATACACAATTCATTCTTTGGGAGACAGGTGACTTCATTGCAAAATGCAAATACAAGTGATCTGATTACACCATTATTTATTTGAAATAGAATAACCTATTTGTATTGGAAAACTTCATAGTCAAATAACTTTGAGGAATGGAGATTCAGTAACAAGACAGATGATATGTAAGCATCTATTCAATTTGAAGCAATTTAATTTCATTCACATGTTGTCAAAACCAACCTGCTAGTCTTATGGGGCAGACATTGTAAGTTCTCATTATAAGTTGCTTCTGAATTTGAGCAGTGAGATGACATTGTACTTAATCAATGTGTTTTCTCCCCCACAGACTCCAATTTGACATTTATTTGGAAATATAAACAATTATCTTATTACCTTACTTTCTTTAAATAACTCTCTTTATTGTTTTCTGCAGTATATGCACCTTAAAAAGGTTAAAATAAAACTCTGGATTAATAAAATACCTCACACAAAGTTCTGGAGATGCTCCAAACACTCTGAAATGGAAACTGAAGAAGTAACGAGTATTAGCTGCATCACTCAATGAACTATCAGATTGTTCTCATACACTTGATAGCAACGTTAGCATTAAAAAACCACAAGTGATTGTATAACAAAACACAAGAAATTAACTGCCTGGTAAACCTCCCTTCTGAGTTGTCCAATCTTATGCTTGGTAACCATTCATATTTTTACAAAGTCTTCTCACTGCTGGGATTTTTGTCAAGATGAGCTCCTTGAGCAATGAGCTTTCAAAACGCCTAAAATGCATGGAATGCATTCAACAGTTATATAGATATATATGTAAATTAAAAAAAAAAAAAAAGAGGGGAAAAAAAGAAAAAAACTTATTCTGAAGCATGAAGAATCATTGCTTTCAGTAATTAGGGAAGATTCCTCCAGGATAAAATTATGTTCTGTTGTTTTTACTAATTAGATTTTTTTAAGAGAGTACTGGGCTCCAATTTACCACAGATACTATTCCACTTGAGCATAAACAAACAATTTTAACTTGGATTTTAATTACCCTTTTCCTCATGCAAATCCTGTTTCTTTTGAGTGATGTTTCTCTACAACTGAGAGTTATCTATGCCGGCTCTATTTTTTCTGCTGGTATTAGCACCTTTTAAATAAAATTGTTCCATTCTCACACTGCAGGATACAAATATATATCATGCTTGTTTCCCTGAGTCCAGGACCAGTGGTCACTTTTAGAAGCTTGCTTGCTTTTCTCTGAAGCCAGAAATATTTCTTGTCTCTTTGAATAAAGTTATAATACTGTCTTTTAGTGAAATCATTAGAGAATTTGTGAGCCAGATCCAGATCCAAATCCAAGTTTTATTAATTTCATCTTGTTAATTCTCTGCTGGTTTTCAGCCACTGGCAATGCATAGATTCTTACAGGGAAGAGAGGGTATTGAGTTTTTACCTGTAGGACTGAGACATACCTCAGAAGGTCACCTAGTTCATCTCCTCTCTCAAGACAGGAGTCACTGTCACTAAATCATTAGTCTGAGAAGTTTTTCTTATAATTTCTTACAGAATAATAGAGATCCATAGCTGTGCCAGCAATCTATTCCAGCACTTCATTACCTTTAATAGCATTAGAAGCCTTACCCACTGTCTAACATAAATCTGTCTTATTGCAATTTAAGGTCAGTGCAACTTGCCCTGTCTTTCACACAGATGGAAAATAGAGTATGTCTTTCCTCTCTGTGGTAGTGTTTATGTGTTTTAATGTTCAATTTTCCTTTCTTGCCTTGTCTCCTCAGACCAAATATCCTTATTTTGCCATGCTTGCTGGAGTTTTAATCACTCATGTTAATTTTCTTGCAGGCTATTATGTGTTATTCTACATCTTTAATTAAGAACACATAGAGCAGGAAGCAGTGTTTGAACTGAAACTTTCCCCGTAACTAATGAAGAAGAAAGAAATACTTCTTGTCTTTCAGGTGCTTCTAATTTTATTTTTCTTTTTAATCAAACAAAAGCACTGCCCTGTTCAGCTTCTAATCAAATTTGACCCTGAAATAATTTTATACAGCACTTTCTGTTCTGGTTTTCAAAGGTATGCGTGAATCTGAAGAGGTGGAAAGACCAGTAGAGTATTCAAAACCTCTTAACCTGATTAGGATGTCCAAACGCTACTGGACACATCAAATCACTTTTAAAATCTTGGTGAGGGTCAGATATGGGCACATATTTTGATGCCTAATGATATAGTAGATGACTGGGCGTATTTTCTGAAGTCACTAAGGCAATGCTGATGCAGATCCTTTAATTTCTTTGAGGATCTGGACGCAGCTGACTAATTCTCACTGGTGTCTGCATAAAATAAATATCTGATACCAGAAACTATCTGCATCTTTTGGTGTTGAAATATCAACAAAAAACCCATCTTAGTCTATAATCTGTAAAAGTTTCAATTTATTCAGCTCTTGACTGAAAATATTCATACCGCTGCCAACATTTGCTCCAGTAAGTAATGCTAGTGAAGAAAATAGATACACAATGTTAAATACAGCTTCTGGAGAGAATAAGTTTCAGGCCACACTCCAACATGCTCCACACACTCCAACATGCATCTAGGAGCTTCAGTAAAGGAAAGGGAACATTATTCCCTTACTCCATCTTTTAAAATATGTGCAAACAGGAAGTAAAATTGACATAAATAGAGAGGTCAAAATAAAATAGTGTCCATTTTTTTCAGTCCCTTAGAATCAAGAGACATAATTTTAATCACAAACATTGAAATAAAATAGTTCAGCTGTAAGAAGAGGGAATGAGTTAATGACTTCACTGATAAATCATCAAAACCACACACTATTAGTCTGTGTTTGTGGATGCCTAGAAGCACAGGATCCATAAAAAGCTTAGATTTTACCAGTAGTATTTATAATCAGTCTTACATGTATCGTATAACTTAAGCATGATAATGTAAATCAGAACTCTGACCAAGTCAGAACACTTTTCTAGTTTCTCAGCCTTTTCTGGGAAAGCTATAAAAATATTCAAAACTGGCTGAGAGAAACAGAGTAGGTGATATTTAGAAGTGTGTTTGGAATTTCTTCCTAAATTTATTTAAAATGTCTGTAAAATGAAGAAAAAACATACACATACAAGTTTTGGAAAGATTAAATAACTGTTTTGAAACTAATTCATGGTCTCAGATTGAAAATACGTGCTTAATTATCATAGTAAAACAATAAAATATGTTTCACTTAAAGTTCAAAGTAGCCAATGGTTGGATGGAAAGAGAACCCTAAGCGACAAAAACAATAGTTCAGGTGATAGCTACCATGATTCAAAATGTTCATATTTAATGTCTTTAAATTTTTTGCTGATCTGTTACAGATTGGAGAAGATTTATTTTCATTTCAAAATATGGCATTCATTAAATTCAACCACGCTACCTACATTAGTTAAAAATGTACCAAGTTACTTTTCTATCTTAGCATTACTCACAGCGTAAAATTGTCATAGCTTTCTAAAGACTTAAAAGGAAGGTGTTCTATATAGTGATGAATGAGAAGGTATTCTAAACCCCGTTATTGGCTGCCAGAAACTCCATTTATGCTATTAAAAAGGAGATAAAGGTTTAAAAGGTTTAAAAGACTTGTCAATTGGTTAAGGTAACTAGAAATTAAGGAAAAAAAGAGGAGTCATGCTAAGTAAAACAAGAAAAGGGGCCAGAAGTTACCTGCCTCCACAATAATCTTTCTGAGATCCCAGTATAATCAGAAACATATTTGAAGACTTAACATTTGTTTTTACTGAAGAAAATACAATTTTAGAAGATGGAAAAAGCTATTTAATCCAAAGATTTCTACCACTGTGATAATTTAATGACTCCTCTCAGACCACTCTTCTAATTTGCTGTACTTGCTGTACTTTACGACCTTTGGTAGTTATAGAAAATTTGAGAAACAGAAAGCCCTCCTTTGAAACAAAAAAATAAAACACTCCCTTCTCCTCCTTTTCTCTGTTATTCCTCTTCCTGCTTTCCCCAATCTATATCATTCAAAAAATCTCTCATAGACAAATCAATTTATCTAACAATGTGATCCTCTCCAGTGCATTTCTTGAGATCATCCAAATAATGGAAAAGATGTCTCATACCTTTCACTATCTCACCACAACTTTCAACTAGAAGAATATAGATGGTGTGAGATTAATTCAGGCTGCTGAGAGATAGCTTCATCTACCCCTATCCAGTTCATAAAATCCTATGACAAATTGACCACTGATGGCCTCCACATTAGCTCTTTGAACTCTCACTATTCTAGGAAGGTGGAAAACATATATTCACATCCTTACCAATAGAATACAATATAGTGCATATACCAACATTGACATAAATCTCTCACAAGGTTACACCTTTCCGTCAAAGTAATACCCTGCCTTCTACATCACAGTCCCTGAGCTACCATCCACCAGCCTTTAGTGAAATGTGCAAAAAGCTGAGAGATTGAAATCCCTATTTTCTCTTGGGAGTCTCTGCTGAGCTCAAGCAGCTCCTGTACGGATACCTTGTACTTTCTGTCAAAAGAAATTATGTTTTTGCTTCTTTCTGCTGCTGATTTTTTTTTTTCCAAAGAGGATTGAAGCAGGCAAACCTATTAAAGATATGGAAAGAAGAACTTGCAAATAAGCCAATAATGACAACATTATCCCATGGGAAGAGAACAGAGCCAACTGGAGTTTGTGCCTTTATTGTTCCTGTTCAGATTGAAGAGAAATGAGTAGTTAAATCACTATCATAATGTTTAAATCTATTTTTAAAAAACATCAAAACCTATTAATGCAATAAAATATTGCTTTCTAAAGCTGCCTAAACAGTTATGAACTTATAGGTGCCAATTTTTATTGCCAAACTGGTAGACTTAGCTGTCATGGTTAGCTTACAGCCACAAAAAAAGTAAACAAAATACCCAGTTTCCCTGATTCATTAACTGTTGTGGAAATTGCAAACACATTATCTTTTTTGAAAATGTTGTACTTTATGTGCATTTATTTTAAATGTTCTTGTTGGGTTTCTTGTAGAAGTTTTGTCATTTAGGGCTTCTCTCTTCCCAGTACCTATGTTACTTCTCTAGCCTATTATAAAATTATCCTTCTACACTTTTCTAACTGTGCATTTGAAATGTCATATTCCTTCTCATCCACTAGAAAAAAAATTCCGATGCTTAATTTTGTAGCTGTGATTCTTTTGAAGGAAGTAACAGACTACAACTAAATATTTCTTCAAAGCTAAAAACTGAAATTTAAAGTCACAGCATTATATTACGATTTGCCATAAAAGCTTCTATTAAAGTTCAAAGATTTTCTACTGCAGAATCTTTCTATCTATATAAAAAGAATTTTAGATGTATTTTTAATTTAGTAATAATGCAATCTTCTTACTGTCTACCAAATATCATTACTATTCCTAAAAGAATACCTCTTCAAAGAAATTTAATTTGAACATGAAAGGGCAAATACAGTATGAAAATAGTGTTAAAAAGAGGTGAAATGCCTTTTTAGTTAATGTTTTCCTACTGTAAGACTGTGCGGAGATAGGCCTACTACAATTAATAATTCCTGACAGCTTTGGATGTATCACTTCACTGATATCATCCAATCTCAAGCATTTATTCACACAAGACAAAGTCCAGCACAAAGACCAGATGCTCAAAGAATATGACTGACACTGAGCACATTAGTACGTTTGTTTGTAATTGAATCATCAATATTCAGGTTGCATGGAGCTCAGTAACATCTCAGGATCTCCTCGAATACAGCTAAAGTGGCAGGGGGGAAAGTGGGATTTTAATAACACAGTGTAATTTAGTAGGTTTCAGTTACTTTTGTGTCCATACATCTTTCTTTATCTATGAATATTGTAAAAGTACTTTACGAGGCATACAGAGCTCTATTCATTGTGATCCACTGAGACAGAACCATGAATGGACAAAGTCAAAATTCTCCTGTACTCTTCTTAGGCAATTGAAGGTATTATCTGAGCCACTGCAAAGAGAAAACCTTAGTCTTATCAAACCAAAATCCAGCTTTTCAGTTCAGGTGATAATCTGCTTGCTGCAGAAAAGAGTCTTGATTGTGGAAAGAGGGAAGTGAAAAACCACAAATTCACAGAATAATGCAACTCCAGAGACATTAGAACACATCCAAAGAGAGGCAATTTACTTGAATTAAAAGGAAGACACAAATATTAGAAACAGTCTCATTGAAAGATCTGGATTAATTAAATTAACAACTTTTACTAATTTTATCTCTTCTATATTTTTTCTGAGACTCTTTTTCTCTTTCTGACTGCTGGTTCAACTGTAACACATCTCTCGTATTTCTACTACATTCCCTGTTTGCAACAGGCATGACCAGTACAAAAGAGGTGACACAGAAGCAACTGAAACCACACTACTCTGATGAAGTAAAATTCATTTTATGCATATTTCTCAAAGACACAGAAGATTCTATGTCACTGGATTGTTCATATAAATCAGGAAATAGAATAACTGGTGAAATCAGTGGAAGTTGGGGAGCTTTTATCACGTGACAATCTGATGTATTCTTTGCACAAGTGCAGCCACCAACACTGTGTAAGGATAACATGAATATAAGGTTGGCAGTGTGATTATAGTTCATCTTGTTTAGGTCTACCAGTTATTAAAATCAAAGAAAGATGAAGAGTAAGAGATTGACAATTTACAGGATTCTGATAATGAAAAGGAATAATGACAGCTAAAAAACACCTGCAAGAAAATAAAAAAAAAAAAAAAAAAGAAAAAAAGAAAGAAAAAGAACACAATAAATTATCCTATTATAAAGTGCACAGCTTATTTTCGAGGCTGTCACAAGACTCTAAGAGAGGATTATAAACTGAAGTTACAGCCCATTGGATTTAGCTGTCATCAGGTACAATCCTTATAGCCAAGCATACTATCATGGTTCTCATCACTCAGTTGTCTCTGGATTACACATTATACTTTTCATGCCTTTAACCATCCTCCCTGAACTGATGTAAAACGTGCCTGCAGGGATCGTGTGGAATACGGGAGTCACTGGTTCATTAGGTTGCTCTGTGGGTATTAACTGTAACCAACAGATAGGATTTGTTCTAAGGTAGTCCTGTGAAGGGACTATTCAATATGTAACAGTGATCTGGAAAGGTTTGCTGGTTTCTTTACTTACAGGAGACAGAATCCACATGATAATTCAGGGGCAAGATTCTACATATTAATAGAGTTTGTTCAAGAGATGCTAAAGTTTCAATCTAACATAAGTGCAATATTTCCACCTCCCCCCAACATTTCAGGAATGAGTATATTTAAAGGACAACATGTAAATATCAGCTGTGTACTACATTTTTTCCCCAGAATAACATGTTATTTTCAGGCAAACAAAAATATGATAGTCTACATGTCTTTGAAATGTAAAGAACATTTTCCTTTCAATGCTTCAAATTCTGGATAATTCTTTACTCAGACAGTAATTGTCATGCTAATGAAAAAAGGCTTCAAAATGTGTCCTTGAAACCCTTAAACAGAATTATTTTTCTTTGGGGAAGACTAAGAAAAGTAGAGAACAATAGAATTCAATAAAACTATCATGATCATTATGTCAGAAGAAAGTTTGCTTTGACTGGTGCTGAGCTACTGAAGTGATGGATTGCACGAGAAGCACAAAGGTAATTGATAACCCGTGTTGTGGGATGCTGCTTTTCAAATTAAGAAGAAAGCTCCATTTAACATCTATTCAATCACAAAACGTTGCAGAGCCTCTGATGTGTCAAAAATATGCTGATTTACACATTCTAGTGTGTACTTGCATCATGGTCCTGCAAGCAGAGATGCTCTCCATACTGTTACCTGCTTTCTGCTGGCAAAACTCAGTGCTATCAGCAGTGTTTCAATGAAGGAAAGAAGGAATAGCAGCTCCTCTTTTAAGGATCTGCTAGATCTGTTTCATTTTGATTGTCTTTTTTCAGATTGTTCTGGAATATGTGGATTTAGGCAACTAATTGTGCGCATAGTGTTGGAAACAGGAGGCTTACAGATATCAGGTCCATTTTGTGAATTTTACTGGGTCTACAACGCTGAAAGTATATAACCAGGCACTTAAGCTAATTGTTGTACTCTCCATCTCTCCCACCCCTGGGAATCTAATCATAATTCTACCATATGAACTAAGACCTTTTTCTTAGAATTTTCATCAGGAAGAGTTATTATTCTCCATTATCTTGAAACAAATACCATAATTTACATTTCTGCAAATAAATATAAAATGTAACCTTTTGGTTATTCAAGAACATACCACAATAAAATAAATGCAATAATAAAACTGGTAAAATATCCTCATTTTCTTTTGAAGCTTAAATGCCATTAAACTAAAGTACTTAGCGTGTATTTGGGTAAATATTTTTTGAATCAGAGACTAATATTCTATCTAGAGAACATTTTAAACTCTGGAGATTCTTCTTGCTACCTTTAGTGGGCTGTGGATAACATCCAAGATAACTGAATATGGTGAAAGGTCTGTAATGCAGGTGCTTAATTAAGCAAGTTATAAAACAATTGAACATGCTCTTTGTTTTGTTTCTCTTTCTGAGCTCTCCTGCTTCGTATTTCTTAAGGTCTGACCTGACAAAAGAAACTGAAAATAGGTTTTGTGGAAACACTGTGCTGTCTGATCAATTACATTCTTAGTGTCTTAAATGCTGTAGTGTTATAATATACAGTGTGGCAATTAAATTTGTATTGCAAAAAATGTCATGTGTTTATTTTTAAAGTGATGTGGCTGCAGTGATTAAGATGAAATTATTTTTGGTTGCCATAAGGTAAAGCTTTGTGTTGTAGCACATGAAGAAGTGAAACATCAACAATGTTTAATATGTTTTTGAAATGGCCTTAGGGTTTTTATTTTATGTTAGGATGCAATTAGGTGTTTGCATGCTGAAGAGCCTAATTATTTTGAAGAAAAATAAAAAAGAAAAAGATTCCCTTTTAGAAAGCTGTGTAATATATTCTGAGATTATCTGTTAAATTAAATATAATAAAGTAAGAGTAAATATATATTGACTGGATAATTTCCAATTTCAGCATATATGAAGAAAAGTTAACAGTATTCTTTAAAAAGTTGTAGTTAAGATATTTTGTAGGGTTTTTTTTAAATTATTATGATTTTTAATTCGGTTATCAGTCTGATATCCTAACAAATAAGAAGGTCTTGTTAAAATTTATATCTTACGGCAAATAATCTAATGTAAATCATAAATCTATTCAGGTGATAAACACTGTTATTCACATATAATATTATATTAAATTCTAAGGTGTGTATATGATCTTATACGATGGAAAACGGTTGTGTGAAGCTAGATTTTAAAGTATGTGTTAAAGGATTCATGACAGACTGATTTTGCTTCTTAATACCATTGTAAAATATCTCTTTCTAAGCCAGAAGCACCACTGAAGAAGAATTACATTTTCAGAGTGGGGTGGGTATTTCTATCACTTTGTCAAGGTGTCATTAAAGTTCACTGTGACAGAGGAGTCTTGTCACCTGAGTGCCAGCATCACAAACAGTTTGGGGAATCTGGGATGATGGAAAACTCTTATTTGCTGTCTTCATCTTAGTAAATGAAGCAGAGCCAGGATGTGGGCTCACACCCTGGGACAAGATTGTGCCACTTTATCAGGACTGGCTTAACTCTGGCTCAACTCTGATTCAGATGCAATGCTCCTGGAAAATGTCTGAGCATGGGGACAGAATTCAGAGAGTCCAGGAGCCAATTCCCAGGGGCAGCTCAGAAATGGCCATCCTTCTCTGTGGTTAGGTAAGTTCAGCATTCATGATTGACAAGTTGACCACAGAATGCACGCTGAGCATTTTTACTGATCTGCAAAAAAGTTTTGAGATGTGAGGAGATAGGAATCCATAACTTTTGTTAAAGAAATATTAACTGGAATTTTTATGGAGACTTTCACGTGCTTAAAAGGATACTATGGAAACTTCTAGATAAATCATATACTACATTATTCTTCACTAGATAATATTGAGTTTAAGATTAAAAAAAAAATACGTGATTTAACTCTTGTCAAGGTTAATTGCATGAAGGAATAAATTTTCTTGTGGAATCTGTGAGATAGAAAGGAATAATATTGAAAACATTTGAAATCAGGATTCTTTCCCCTGTCAAAAATCTTGCAATTTTTACCCTATTTGCAAGAATACAACTTTGGGTGTCTTTTCCCTGCATTTGTTTTATTATCTTTATCTTTTGTATTCTTCTTCCTACATACCACAGACAAAAAAAAGTATTTCCTTTCTAGTCTAATTTGATTTTAAAAATTACTAAAGAAATTTAATGCCATTTTTACAAACATATTAAAAACAAACAACTAACTTTCTCCTTTTGGTATTCACACATTTACTATACTGTATGGAACATTATAAGTTAGAATATAATTAATTAAGCAAAAGTTTTCTGCTCTTCCCTTTCAGCAGACTGCTCATTGTTCCACACATTGCTTTGATGTTTTAAAGGTGTCATCATATAATATTTACAACCTGAAAGCTCAATAATCTTTGTTCAGTACAAGAATAAAACAGTAGATTCTTATCTGAAATCTCTGATGGCTGCAACATTAATCTAAATACATAATAGCTTTCCAGATCCTCTCTGTGCTCTGATGTTTCTTTAGTGCTTGAACAGTAATAGCATAAACACAAGCTTTTGAAGCAACTTTTTCATGTATATGTATTTCCAAAATATTATGACATCCATGGCCTTGCAGTCCTGTAACTCAGCATTTATTTGCAGACCAGAGGCATTGCCTATTAACCTCTCAGATCACAAAGCCTCAGAAGAAAATTGGTTGGAATTTCTTTATATATTTTCATGGAGGTATACCACAAGACAACATACGTTGTGAGTCAGGTCCCATCATGAACTGCTTTCAAAGCAACTTGTACTGAAAACATTATGCCTCGAGCTGATTATTAAATCTAATGTTCATACATCTACCCTCAAGTGTAATGATTTTTTTTTTGTGACTCACAAGATGTCTGATGTTTTTTACTGAAAGCCAAAGATCAGTATAAATGTATACCAGCTTTCCACAGAAAGGTAAAGTCTGAGCATTCATCATTTCAGAAGAAAGGTAGAAGACCTGGTTCTAGTCTAATGTTTTAAAAATTCGAAGACCAATTGACGTGGAGCTATTGTTATAGTATGTTCTTGTTGAAGCCAGTATTTTGAGCATTAAGCATAAAATCACAGCACAGAAAAACTCTGAGTACTACAGTTTAACAAATCATTATTCTCCTGTTGAACTATATAGCGATCTAGTGCAACCCCTTGGTCCTCTCCCAACTATAAATTAAAACACGTTGATTTTATTTTTGGTTATATTGTATGATGATTTTTGATTATTTATGCTATGTTAATGTTCTTCATAATTGTGAAAATGGGGTAGGAAGCTAAGAACAATTTACTTGTGGTAACTCATTGGCCTATTGCAACAGGACCACCTTGGACTTTGTGTTCTTGTTCCTGTTTGCCTTCTTTGCCTCTGTCTTTAATAGTCAGACCAGCTACCCCCAGGGTGCTCGTCTTCTTGGGCTGGAAGATAAGGCCAGAGAACAGAACAATTCCCCTGTAATCCAGGAGGAAGTAGTTAATGATTTGCTTAGGCAACTGGACATACATAAGTCTATGGGGCCGGATGGGATTCACCCAAAAGTTCTCAGGGAGCTGGCAGGAGAGCTCACCAAGCCTCTCTCCATTATCTATCAACAATCCTGGTCAACAGGAGAGGTGCCGGATGACTGGAGGGTGGCCAATGTGACGCCCATCTATAAGAAGGGCCGGAAGGAGGATCCC
>VXBJ01005934.1:387636-442703 GCA_013400055.1 Nycticryphes semicollaris | reverse complement strand
CAGCAGTGTGCCCAGGTGGCCAAGAAGGCCAACAGCATCCTGGCTTGTATCAGGAACAGTGTGGCCAGCAGGAGTAGGGAAGTCATCGTGCCTCTGTACTCGGCACTGGTGAGGCCTCACCTCGAGTACTGTGTTCAGTTCTGGGCCCCTCACTACAGGAAGGAGATTGAAGTGCTGGAGCGTGTCCAGAGGAGAGCCACCAAGCTGGTGAGGGGTCTGGAGAACAAGTCGTACGAGGAGAGGCTGAGGGAACTGGGCATGTTTAGTTTGGAGAAGAGGAGGCTGAGGGGAGACCTTATTGCCCTCTACAACTACCTGAAAGGAAACTGTAGAGAGGCAGGGATTGGCCTCTTCTCCCAAGGGAATAACGACAGGACCAGAGGAAATGGTATGAAGCTGCGGCAGGAGAGGTTTAGATTAGATATTAGGAAGAATTACTTTACTGAAAGAGTGGTCAGGCACTGGAACAGCCTGCCCAGGGAGGTGGTGGAGTCAACATCCCTGGAGGTATTTAAGAAACGTATAGACGTGGCTCTTCAGGGCATGCTGTAGTGGCCAAGATTATTGGTTTGTGGTGGGGTGTTGTGCGTGGGGTTGTGGGTGTGGGGTTTAGTTGGTGGGTGGCTTTTTTGGTTTTGTTTGTTTGGTTTTGGGTGGGGTTTTTTTTTTTTGTTGTGTTTTTGGGGTTTTTGGGTTTTTTTTGTTTGTTTTTTTGTTTTTTTCATGTGGTTGGACTCGATGATCTCAAAGGTCCCTTCCAACCACTAAGATTCTGTGATTCTGTGATTAAATATTCAGATATCAGATTATGAAGAAAGTCTATGCGATGCAAGTTCCTGTGTTCATTCTTACCATTGTACTCTGAAGAAGATTAAGAAATGCATCATGTATAACCTATGCTTTCATTTTCTTGCTGGAGAGAGGAGTTTTGTATGGTTTTTTTCTGATTTGGAACTCACTGCCAGAAATTTATCTTAGAGAATTTTCTGGTAGAGCACTATTTGCTCACTCCTCTAGGCTAACTATCAAATGCATTCCCTCAAGAACAATGACCACTAGGAACACCCTTATCTTCTCAGGCTATTCTCTTTGTCTTTTGTTGCTTTCATACTCTATTACAGCAGTGTATCAAAGAGAAATATAAGCTTAATGTACAAATGCAGGACACTGATTAATTTATTTTCAGTAAACCAGAATGAATATTTGGTTTCTAGCAAATGCATTAGAAAGTTTAATTCTCATAAAAAAATTGGCAAAACAAGTTAAGACTTTGCTTATATATGTAAATGCTTATGTAGGGTCACTTCACATGACATTTCCAAATTGGCCTTTTTATACTACTCCAAAAAAACCCAAACAAAATCTGTTCATGTAAAATGGAATTTGACAATATTCTAAGAATAAAACATAATCAGAATAAAAAAATTAATAGAAAGCCAATTCCTTTGTACTGCCAAGGAAGTCTTACTGCAAAAGTCTGTCTTGGACTGCAACATTTCTCTGTAATTACAGAGCTGAGAAGGTAAGTCACCTTATCTTAATTTCTTTTCAGTGTAATCTACATTTTATTGTATTTCATACTTATTCCATAAAAAACAGTATAATATAGCACAGAACAGACAGAACAGTTTGCACAAATTTTCTGGGCTCTGCTTTGAGATTTTCCAGTCTTCTGTGGACTTTACCTGAGACTCTTGAGAGGCTCCCAGAAACCCTCTGAGGAACCTGAAGGTACCACTGTTCCTAGGTAAGGATATCCATGGGAACCTTGACTTTTGTCACCTTTTACAGCAAGGTCTAGCAGTATCTAACAAGCTGCCAGCTGTCTTGATCACAGAGGGCTTGAAGATTTTGTCTCAGCTGACCCTTGATTAAGCAGGGTCAGGCACCTGTAGCATAGCTAATAAAGGTAGTGAGCAGTTTGTACATGAATTTGGGGAGAAAATAAAAAAAAGACAGGGGCTTGGCAGATCTGCTCAGGCTGGTATATGCATCCTCAGCTATGGCCACAATGTACCACATGGCACAGTCTCCAGTACTTGTTAGAACACCTGTCCCTGCACTTTTGAAGTCTTTGACCTATACAGTAGTTCAGAAAGAGGAAGCAGCACAACTGAAGTTGTAAGGCAATGTGGTCAAACGAAGCATCTATATTGGCTGAGCATAAAAAGAAGCCGCCATTGATGACAGTGGGAGATTTCCTGCTGCAGAGGATGGAAGCTCTTATCTGCTGATCTAATGTGTCAGATAGGGGGGGTTGACACTTTTCAGAGAGAATCGGAGGGGGGAGGGGAGGAAGAAAATTATCAATAATCAAGTAAGGCAGCAGCAGGCAGGTTCTCCGAATCGACAAAATTGGGCTGAAGTGAGGTTATCCCAAGAATATACATGTAAATTCTCATTCAAGAACAAGAATCTTCTTCTTGATCAGTAATTCTTGTACTGGTCTTAATCAACTGAACATAATTATTTCAAGCATTTTCTGCATGTACCTTTTTCACTTGAATGGCATGTACATAACTTGACTTGTTTTCTCATGACAAGCTGCCACCATTTTCTATTTTTTTCTTAAGCTTATCTTACACTTCAGGTCATGTGAGTAGTTTATTAAAAATTTTATGTCATAATTAAAATTCGCAAAAATCACCATTACTTCTATTGATAACTTTAAAAAGTTATCTAGAAAAACTCTTTCTATTTCAGACAGACATCTGCAGTCATTTATACTGTGAGGCCCTCAGAAATTACCTGACAGGTTGGCTCACTGATTTTCTTTCTGGGTATACCCAAAAAAACACCTATTTTCCCTAGCATTTGTAAAAAACTGGGGTTAAATGCTATGATAAATTTTAATATTATTATTTATTTATTTCTAATGAAGACTCGCATCTGATTAGAATTAGACTAGTTGAGCAACGCAATGGAATTAGTTGGAAAGCACTTTTGACTGCATTCCTAGAAATTGCGATTCATGTCTCTAGTAACAGTAAAAACAACAAAAATAATAGTAGTAGTAGTAATAGTAGTAGTAGTAAATAACAACAATAACAATAATAATAATAAATCAATGCTAAAAGTTCCATTTTGCCCCTTTGTGAAAACTTAGGAAATATATCCATAGAAGCATAACAACTATATTAGAAATAGCTATACAATGCAAGATCTTTAGTCACCTAGTGAAAACCCATCAGACTTGAATCTTTTGCTCATCTGTATGTTCAGTGGCTGCACTTGCTATTGGGAAACAGAAAATGTCATTTCATAACAAGCCAGGGAAATAAAATTTCCCCTTATAAAAGATATGTTTATCCAGCACATACAGAACAACAACTATTCAGCTTTTATTTAGCCAAGTTTCAGAATAAACTACTTTTTTCCAGCAAAATGTTTAAAAACATTCCCCTTGGAGAAACTAAGAGAAATTTCAGAAACATGGCTAGCCATCCTCAGTCAGTATCTTCAAAGTATTTCTCTGTTAATTTAAATGCTAATTGCTGTGGGGTTACTACTGATGGGTACTGGTTAAAACATTTCACAAAAAAAAAACCTATTTCAACATTTTGCTTACTGGGAAAGAGTTTGGGAATTGGTCAGGATTTTGGCTGGAACTAAATTGCCAAAGCAGTCCAATTCCCCTCTAGGAAACTAAATTAATTTCTGAAGGATAATGCAATTTCTTCATAATTATACTCCATAGTGAAAGATGCATACTTGAAATTTGACTCTTTTCTTTTACTAGTACGTATTACATGAAAGTGAGGAATCTGTTGTGATACGAATCCAAAGATAACAGGGACAGCATTTGCCTCCAAGTAGAGGGAAGAAGGAGACAATGTCAGGTAAAGGAGTATGTTCACCTTTAGCAAATCCAGTGACCAAAATGCCTGAACCTTGGATAAAATTAGTTTGAAAATCCATCTCTCTCTTCTTTGCTATGTCCTTAATAATCACCTGTGCTCTATTTCAGCATCATCCTCTGTTTCATCCCTTTGTTTTACAGTAAGCAGACAGTGGAATCCATCAGTCAAGCCCTTATTTTTTACGAAGACACACTTTCAATGTAAAAATCACTCTGAAGAAACCTGAGTTTTATCTAAAAGCAAAACTTTAAAAAATCTTCTGAGTTCTTTTGTGACTGTATACGGGGGAAAAACATGGATGTGGCCTCAGCTGATTTAAGGCTTTGCTTATTAAAACATTATCTAATATTTGATCTTTATTTTTCTACTTGTGTCACAAACAAGAAAACTGCAAGGAGGAAACTTTTTGGGATTGTCAATTAGTAACATGACCAGTAAATGTTCACCACACATCAACATAAGTATGAGTTTTGCTGCAAATTCAGTGCATGCTGTCTTTAAGCAGATACCATGACAAAACTAATTCCATCTAAGAGGGCCTAAAGTTTCCTGGGAACTGCCTTAACAGAGGTTATAGTTTCATACACAATTAGACCCCAGTAAATTACTGGAAAAATTCAGATCTGAGTGAGTGTTGATATATTGTGCCATTTGTATATTATGAGCTGCTAAAGACGTTATAGGAGGAAGTAACATTTCGGGGCATGTCATGGAATTAAAGAAATTGTCACTTTGAGTTTAAAACAAGGACTTAATAAGAATCTAAAAGACATGTGGTGGGTATCTTAAGACCTGCCAGAGAGATAAATGGATCATAGATAGTAGAAGATTTAGAATTGTTTGGATTGGAAGGGACCTTTAAAGGTCATCTAATCTAAACCCCTGCAGTGATCTTCAACTAGATAAGGTTGCTCAGAACACTGTCCAACCTGATCTTGAATTTTTCTAAGGATAAGGCATCTACCACCTCTCTGGGCAACCTGTTCCAGTGTTTCACCACCCTCATTGTAAACAATTTCTTCTTTAGAACTAGTCTGAATCTACCCTATTTAAAACCATTGCCTCTTGTCATATCAGAACAGGCCCTGCTAAAACTTTGTTCCCATCTATAATAATATGAAAGCTTATAATAGCACTTAACCCTAGATTTTTTACAAATACCTGGGAAAATAGGTTGGTTTTGGGTATACAAAGAAAGTCAGTGGGCCAACCTCTCAGGTAGTTTCTGAGAGCCTCACAGTACAAATGTCCCCATCTGTAAACCTCCCCTAAGTACTAAAAGGCCTCAATAAGGTGTCACCAGAGCCTTTTCTTCTCCAGACTGACAACCCCAGTTCTCTCAGCTTTTCCTAATAGGAAAGGTGCTTCATTTCTCTGATCATTTTTGTGACCCTCCTCTGGACCCACTCCAACAGGTCTCTGCAATTACTAGAAATCTAAGGCTTATCACTGAGTATATTGGGTTTTACCCCATCTAATTCAGAAGCATATATGTGTGAAGTGATCTCAGTTGAATTAATATAATTTAGGACCAAGAAGTTGATTATAATCATAGATGAGAAGAAACTACAGATAACATTTTGCAGCTTGACAGAGGTGGGATTTGGGTAGGAAGTTTATGGATGTCAAGCAAAAGCACACTGCTCATTGTTTCTACTGTAGTTAAATAGAAAATAGCTATTATAACTTTGGAATATTTTTTGTCAATGTGTTTCTACTCTCCCTTATTCAAACTAATTAGGCTAAGCTAATTAAAAAGCTACTAATGTTTTTGACAACCCCAGTTTTGGAAGGACCCATTCAAGGCTGGGTTTAATTGACCCTTTGTAAAGATGACTAGTTTTTTGCAAATCAGGCCACTCAGGTGCTTCCAGATGGGCCCCAGCAAGTAGTACAGTCAAAATCACCAGTCACATTTTCAAAATCTTGGTTAGAGGTGCCTAGACCTCATTAGGAGCATGTTTATTATTCAGAAGCTAACACCTCATTGCAATAGGCAATGTGAGTCCAACAGGTTTTTTCAGTAGTGCAGATTACTCTCAAAACAGCAGCAGCAGCAAAGCACTCTGCCCTTGGTGGCTGCATCTTACAAAGTCATGGCAGATGAAAACTAGCAAAATGAATTCATGTCTGATGGGTTGTTTTTGCCACGACAGCTGTGCTTTGGAGGTAGGCAAGCCAAGGAAGTTAAGTTTGGCTCATGCGGAGTGTTTGGCTCTGAATCAACTCTGTGCCCATACATGTGAATGAGCCAAGCCAGTAGGAATATTTTGGCATTACCTTCTGGCTGTCACAGTGACCTTATATATCACTTCATGCGTTCTCCCTTTTGTATATGTGTAATCAGTTCCAATGGATCGACTAATGTTTTGGCATGAGATTGCCTTGGCTCTGGCTTAAAGTTTTCTGGCCTATTTATACAAGTTGCATCCAGCATGCCTGTGAAATTCATTAACAAATATTTAAGAATAACTAATATACATTTTTATGCTCCAGAAAATGGGAAAAGTGATAAATCTGAGACAAGGATATTTAAAATAAAATAAGCAATGGAATTGACTTTACAGTAACGCGAACTATTTCATCAGAGAAAGTCAATGAAATACTTTTTGTATTTGAAATTTGAAATTGTTCTACTTGCTAAGCTTACTTATGCACATCAAATATATAGGGCTGTGTATACATTCATATACATACAGATATTTATAATTAGGGGGTGCATATTTGGTGACATATACCCCTAATTTTATCAAATGATTATGTAAGAATGAGGAAAAAATTCGTTGTCAGTAAGTTCTCACCGAGGAAACAGTGGAGTATAGCAGCTTTTGTTGCCAACACTGCAGGAGGATGTTTCAGTGTTGGTTTCAATGGATATAATGTTCTTAACTCAGAAATTGTAAGCTATAGTTTTCGAGCATGTTCAGCTACATAAATGATGTATTTTCAAAGAGCAGTTTCATCAATAACATCTCCTAGTGTTAAATTAGTCTGGTGAATAATCGCTGTGAAGTTAGACGTATATACAACATTGGTTAGACAGAGTAGTGAAAGGGAGATCTTAGGGAGTTCCAAGATTTATCTCTCTGCTGTTGTAGTTACTGGTATAAGAGTTATTTGTCATGTCTCTCATAAATTGGTAAATACTCTTAATTATTTTTAAATCTCTGTGGAACTGGTGTTATCAGTAATTGCTTATTATTAACTTCTTTGGACATGTGATTTGAATTGGTACAACAAAGCAAGGACACAAATCATTACAAAGCATAGTTGCCAGAGTCACATGGTGACAGCGCAACTATGGCATGAAAATTACTTCACTTCTTTTCTTCTTTTCATTGCAGTAACACTTATCAACCACAATGAAGAAATGAGCTTCACCGTGTGAAGCATAATATGTAAGTATAAAAAAAAAGAAGTCTTTATTCCAAATAATATAATCTAAATCATGTAAAATAATCCATTATCCCTCAGAAAGTTGTGCATTCATTCTATTTGATATTTTACCTGAAGATCTTATTCAGAGAATATGAAAAAATGAAAACTAAATATGGAGACTCATGAAGAACCATTACTCTAAAAAATTTCTTTCTCTATTAAAATATATGAAATGTGTTTCATGTTGATCACAGAAAACTAATACTCTCTACATAAAGAAAATAATCAGAAAGAAGCTTTGTGTTACTGTGTAACTGACACTTGGAGGAAACATCTCTTGAGTTCAAATTCTGGGTCCATTTAGTATCTATTCACTCTCCTGAATTATGATGAGGACACATACAGCAGGGGTTAGAATGAGGTCACCAATTGATTTCATTTAGGATAATTCACTGCCAAATACTTGTAACCTTTACTGTGACCTTGAGATGGACTGAAACCAGTAAGCTGATGGCTAAGGATAAAAATAAATCAAAGACCGTTTTACATTATCTGGAGTGTAAAAGAATGAAAATAAATGAAAGTAAAATACCTCACTTCTTTAATAACCAAATTCTGAGAATGAGCTTTCAGTGTTTCAACTACTGTAGGAAGTGCAAGGCTGGTTTTTGTGATTTTTTTTTTTTTTTTTCCCTAAATGTTAAGGACTGTTAGACTTTGGGATCTGGGCAGAGGCTTCCATGCTGGGTGGCTGCAGTTCCAGCCTGGTAGGTGTGGCTGCTGTAGTTCCCTTTGTATATATGAAAGGACAGGAAGTGAGGTGGTGCTTAATGAGGATGTGTTGGATAGTGTAGAACCTGAGAATGATGAAAATGATACTGCATTAGGGCAGAGATTGTAGTAGATCTGACTGGGATGAAGTTAGTTTTTTTTCATAGCTGCCCATATGTTGCTGTGTTTTTGAGTTGTGACTAAAATAGTGATGATAACACAGTAGTGTTTGGTGTGGTATTTGTTTCTAATGCTGCCCCTACCATGGGTAGGTTGGAGGTAAGCAAGACGCTGGGAGGGGACACAACTGTGACAGCTGATCTTAATTAACCAAAAGGATACTTTGTTTCCTTTGACGTACACAAAGTAGTGAATAAAGGCCTTATTTAGCTTTGCTTGCACACACAGCTTTGTTTCATGTATTACATTGTCTTTATCTTGATCTGTGAGGTTTTCTTTTTTCTCCCCCATCCTGGTAGTGGGAAAATAAATGGGTGACTGTGGGACTTATCTACTTGGTATTTTTCTCCAGCACCTTTCTACCTTGACTATGAGGTCTTGTAGGCCCGTGATTTAGTCTCAAGTCTCAGCAAACCTTAGTAAAGAGAAGATTTGTCACCTCTTTTAAGATAATCACCTGGGCTTTTCTCTGTAGTCAATGAAGAGAGAAAAGCACTTTGCAAGACATGTATCCTCTCATTAAAGAGATACACAATATAGGAAGAAAGAAATGTACTCTGGAAGTGCCTCTTATTCATTGACCATGAATACAATGTGGAGACCTAAATTAGAGTATGCTTCTAACATAAAAGCTGGAGGACATGAACCCAGGAATGAGCGCACAGAAAATCTCAGTTCCTCCAAAAGATTTAGACCCTAATTATATTGATACCAGTCAAGTTAGACAAGTACCTGAATACTTTTAGGATTCAGACTGAAACCATTTTTTTCTGTTTCCAAGGTAAATAAGCAGTTCCTTCAGCCAAGATTCATCTGCTGTCAACACACAAACCAAATGTAAGGGTACACTCATTGTGGGTTCATAACAGCAAATGCTTACAAATTTTTAAGCTTTTTCTTCACTTCAGTGTAGTGCCTGGGAATTTAACCTTATGAAACTACAGATCTGAGTTACATTAAACAAATCTTTCTGCTTTCCTATAAAGTTTGTCTTTCAAAGACCCTTCATCCTCCATCCCCCCTCAAAAAAACAAACAAGGATTTGTGGAATTTTAGTGTAATAAGCTTATCATTTTGTGCACGATATCTAAAGCTGCTCAATCAATTACATTGTGGCAAACCCTGAGATGCAACATACTTAATGCAAAAAAAGTTTAATGGATTGAGCAGTAGAAGATTAAGCTATACACATTAACTACTCAAGCTGCAACAAAGTGCTGTAGGAAATTCAGTGAGAATGAATGAGTACCCAAAACGGTTGGTAAAGAGAGCATTAAGAAATACTTTCATCCTAAAAAAATAAGGATGGAGAGAGAATGCCAAATCTAATCCTCTCTGAACTCACCAGGAAAGCTCTTTCTTACATTAATGAGACAGAATATTATCATCACACCAAAACCAGATGTGACATTTAGTGCTCTAAATTTAAAATTGGTAAATTGATGTCACTGCATGTAACTTGGTAACAATTGGAAACTAATAGGTGAAAAAGAAGGAACAAAGAATGTGTAAAACGGCACAGCAAGCATTCTAGATTTTTTTTGAGAAATTAAATTTGTCCTAGTATACACAAAGAACTTTCATGGAGGATGTAAGAAATTTCAACACACTAAGTAAAGACAAACACTTAACTATTTCTGAGCTAAAAGAATAAGTGGAAAATTATTGACCAGTCAGCTCTATTTCAATTTTTCACACCAATAAAACTATTTCTAGTGTTAGGAGCTTGTGAAAACATGCAGAAAAATTATGGTCAGCAGCAATTTTCAAGTGTACCTATGTCATACCAGTCTAATTTCTCTTTAAAATGGACAACAGTGACAAAGAATAGAGAAGATGTAGAAGAAACCATACTGGTAACTTGACCTAGGAAAACTTGCTTTGCTCTGATGATGAACCCTTCATGATATTTTCTTAANAAAAAAAAAAAAAAAGAATATACCGCATTCTTCATGCCCAACCACTAAGCTTAAAATGAAACAGGAGAGACCTAATGGACACTATGATAAACTTTCTGATTGTAAAAGCAATTGAATACTGAAACAGATATGTGGCAGCTGTGGAACCTCCACTGCTGTTTTTACCATTTCTCTTAGGAAGGATGTAAGTATACTTGTCGTCTCATTTTAGAAAATGGATCCTACTGGGAAATAATCCCACTGGCTGCATCCTATATTAGTAAACTAAACAACACCACAGATGGACAAGATCATAAACTTATGGTCTTGTGAGCTACACTTTTCTGTCTGGTACCAAGAAACAGAACATCCTAATTTTATTTATCCATATAAATATATCTATTATGTAGGATATTGTGGCTCTGTAGAAACACCAGATGAAAGCATACTTTTACACCAGCACCTGTATTAACTTTATCAAGAATGTCTGTCTGTCCATTTAATACTATGAATCAGGAATTAATAGATTATGTAAAGAAAGTTAATTTGATGAAAAATTTGCAGAATTTTTAAGGACAGAAGGGTCACAATCAACCCTACCACTGGAGAATTTGATAGAACACTACTACACTTACTAATATATTTCATGCCAATATGCCTTAAGTACTGCAGTTTCACTTTACATACCTTCATGGTTTTCCTTTACAAGTGTTTTCTGTATTGAAAAACCTTTTCATCTTCCTGATTAAATGTGATATACGAGTGAGCACATTTTTCAAAATGAAAAGGTAACAAAAAATAATTTCCATGATGGCATAAAAGTGATTCTTCAATGATTCATCAGTCAAACCTCAGATCAATAAGTTACTCTATAAGCCTGCTGCAGATCTGGACATTTTTATTATAGTATAATAATAAATTAATAAAAAAGTCAGAAAATTTAAGTCTGAGCAAAACAGTATTGTCTTAAGAAATCTATAAATGATCCATCACTACTTTTTTTTGTTCTTCAAGTACCAAATGTAAACTTGTAGAATTTAGAAAAACAGACAAGAACTGCCTCAGAGGAGAAAGGAAATAGTAATAGGAAAGTAATTCAGAGGCTTTGAAGAAGAATCATTGAAAGTAATGACTTTTCTATATCAACACAAAACTATTTCCATAGTGGAAAAAAATATGTATTAATGCAGTGCTATGTTGTTTGGTTTTTTTTTTACCCAATGCACAAATGTATTTGATATTTATAACATATTTTTAAAAGAACATGAGTCATACTGGAGCTCTTGAATGCAGTTTAGCACAGCTGATTGCTGGAACTTTATCTAACTTTTCCTTATGTCACTGAAAAACCTGCCTTTAGGACGAGTGAAGATAATAGCTTTACTGAAAGTTGGTTAGGTTTATGATTGACTTCCATGATATTTTAGTTTCAGGAAGCAGTACAACTACTAGATTTTACTGTCATTCCTTATCTCATATTACACTGAAATCTTTTGAGGGGCATATTAAGTTCATTTCAAATTACAAGGTTTTCGTTTTAGAAGACTGACCTTAAAGTGTCCATCATCATGCTTTATAATAAGAATGTTCAATTCTTCCTTGCCATAACTCCGCTACAATAAATTAAGTTAAATCTAGAGACGAATTTAATCAATGTAGTAAAAATTTTACATCTACTTTATTCCTACTGTGCATAACATTTTTCCTGTAAGCTTTCCTATTTATATGCAAAAAAATGTGATTTATGTAAATTGCATGCATGTTAAGCCCTGACAAATGAAATTTTGCCTATAAGTAGTCTTTGATTTGATAGATGAGATTTTGCATTTCCATCTGGATTTGTTTTGTACCTCTATTGTATAAATAAAAGTTATGTCTGCACATTATCTGTATATCAGCTAAGGCATTCAGCTCCTATTATGAAACATGGTGTATGTTTTCTGGAGTCTTAAACATGAATTACCTGTCTTGCAAATTTCCTAATTAGTTCAACCAATTTTCTTTCTGTCTCCAGGTAATATGAGCCAATGATCTGAATCTGATGTTGTTAACAAAATAGACCGCTGAACAAATGTTTTAGGTCACAGTCTGTTTACAGCACTACAAAGAGTGCCTTATTTGTTCCCTAATTTATATATTTGGATTTCTTCTTAATTTATCAAAAATAAAAAAGAGAAAAAAAAAGTCTTAGACCTTCATAATGATTCACATCTGTTTCAGAGTACCTATTCATCCAGGTGTCAACTTTCATGGGAATACTAATTTTAAATGTAAGATTCCAGTGTCAAAATACAAAGGTGTTTCTACAGCATGACTATCTACCTGCCTGCATTAAACCTACAATTTTTAAAACTGCAATTTCATTTCACCTGGGGAGGTTTATATTTATTTTCATCTGAAACAAGTTAATTTTTTTAAAAACCACAGTTTAATAGAACTTGAATTTATGAATCCATCCAGTCACATTTTGGAATACAGTGCATGGTTTTGCCTCCCTGGTACAGCTCATATTCTGTGGCTGAATATTCCCATAATAGAATCACTGACTGCAATGCTGAAGCTGAGCAACCTCAGTGGAAATCCATTTTATGAGCATTTTTGTGGAATTAAGGAACTAACACAAAGTACTTGTCAGGACAAAATTCATTGCCACCCTTAACTTTAGCAGTGAAAAGCATAATCACTGAAGCATTTTCTATAACAATGTATTTAAATAATATTTAATTAATAATTTACCCCCATTTTAAAATCAAGGCTGCCTCTTCAGAGATGTTTCAACTAGTGAAATTTTAGAAAATTCTCCTCACTTGACTCCATTCATTGGAGTCATCCTTCTGAGGTAGGCAAACATTTGGGAGGCAATACAGTCAGGACAACTGAGCCTAACTGAAAAAAGAGACTTTTTATACCGCAAAAGTCATGCTTTGCAATAAAATGGGGGGCAGGGGAAGGATGTTCCAAATTAGCCATTAAGCAAAGACTGGCTGGGCATTGGTTTGCTTGTGAGAGGTGGCAAGTGACTACTTTTGCATCACTTTGTTTTTTAAGTTGGTTTGGTTTTTTCCCAATTATCAAAGTGTCTTTGATACTCAAACCACATGAGTTTTTCTCACTTTTGCATTTCTATTAACCCTCTCTCTGTTAACCCTCTAGAGAAGTGAGTGAACAACTGAGCTGGGGTCAACCCCACACACAGGGAAAAAGTAATTTTAAAATTATATCAAAGTATGAATTTAATTTAAATCATGGTCATGAAATTCAATTCCACTTCTCAATGTTATATTTAAATAATTCATAGAATTTTTATATTGGAAGAAGTTTTATATTGGTTGTTCTTGATATAGCTATTATATTAGTTATACTTTGATATGGTTAAATAATAAGATGCAAACACATAATATACATTCAGTCACTAATCCCACAAATGATTATATACCTATGCAGAGCAGCTATGTCCAGCTATTAAATTCCCAAAGGACTCTACGTTGTCATAGGGTGTCTGCTATATGTAAGGTCTTCTAATATTGACCATGTGAAGATACCGTTAATGGATTTTTAATTGATTTGCACATTTTCAGAGCCTGACTGAGTTTCTTTTACTTGCTGCAGGGCCTGTGTTTGAGTCAACAATTATTTCCTTTTTGCATGCACCTGCCATGACAAGAGAAGATAAACATTATTATTATTTGGATTTATTTATAAATGGAAAGATTAAGATTGGAAAGGCAGTTTCATACATGGCAATATGTTTCTTTAATTTCACAGAACATGATGAGAAGCAATTTAAAGAAGAAAAAACTTGTAAAAAACCTTGATGCCTCCATAAGAGTGATCACAGGATAGTCTTACTGCATGAAAGTAATTTAAAGTGAAGAGATGACCATAAAAAGTGTATACTAAAGCTTTGTATCTTCATTTCCTTAAGAAAAGGGAGAAGTCACAGTGCTGTCAAGCAGATGGGTGCTGCTGACAGAGATAACATTAGAAATCACAATAAGAACCAGAAACAAAGTTTTTTTCAGCCACTGTCTGTAAGGAATTTCTAAAACAATTCATAGTTCACTGTGCATTCTGAGAATGCAACATGCAACTTGGTGTCTCATGAAAGTAAGTCTGTACATTCATTGGCCAATTTCAGTGAAATTGTATAGAAGAGTCTCAATTCCAGTGCAACACATGAATAGAGCAGACAAGCCTTGTAAGTGAACTAAATGATTAAAAAATACAGGATAATGTAATGATATTAAATGCTGGAAAAATTGATTGGATAGAAAACTATGTTTTCTTCCTTTCTGGTGAAGCATTTTTAGACACAGGATAACAGAAAAGGAAAGATAGCTTTAAACAGAAATATATTGCCATCACCATTTTTCTCCACATTCAGAAAGCATCAATGAAAGAAATTGTTTCCAAAGATCTTCTTCTGTAGGAGTCCTCAACAGTATCAGCTTCCAAGAGTTCACCTAGGTTAGGAAATACATTTAGAGTTCAAATGGGTTAGCTAGCTTGCTGTCGAGGTCTGGTCTCTAATGATTTGCCTCTTCTTGATTGATTCAAAACATTTTTTAAAAAGTCTTTTAAGAATTCAACAGCTCTATTCAGCCTTCTTCTGAGAGCTGTACTGAATATAACAGTATTTTTTTTATGTTTGTTATCAACCTTATTTGCCATACATTTATGAGTTTATAACTGTGGTCTGTTTTATTCTCCTCTGAAAGCCTCTGAACACTGGCAATTTTAAGAGAATTTGATAAAAATTATTTTAAATAAACACTTTATCATGTAAATATAAAGTTTAGGCCTATTTTGTCACTTGGACAATAAGTTATATTAGCCTACCCCATACCATCTTTTCAGAAAACAAAACTATATAAGGAGACTTAATCCAGGCTCCTTACTTCCTATCTGTCTGACAATCTTTGAACTCCTCAAATGTCCTGAACCAGATTTACTGCTTAAAACAAATAGGACTGTGTATTAACATCATGCATTTCTATTTTATGGTTTTGAAAAAGGAAAAATAAGGAGATACATATCAGAAAAGGCTAAGCTATCATTGATAATATTGAACTAAAGAAAGTCTAAAGCAATTAATCTGAAAAATTAAGGTGAAGTGTAAAATAAAATAAATTATACATTAACACCAAAGAAATAACACCTTACACACTGGAAATAAGATGATAAAAATAAAAGTGCAACAATAAAAGATGTTGTCCTCGTTAGAAACACTGCAGAATTGTGCAAACGACAGTCAAATTATGGGTCAGGATTAGAAGTTGTTATGGGTGCAGCCCTCATTCCAATTAAAATCTTCCTTCTTAAAATATTCTTAGTTGGAATAACTGCTAATAGTTGCTAATCCTTCTTCCCTTTAATAGAACATTTTTCATAAGTAAAAGTTTAGTAGACATTACTGAAAGCAATTGTAAATCTCCCAAGATTTCCAAACAGGTAGCAATCTCAAATTAACGTTTTTAGGGTTTTCTAAGTGTAAGAAGACTTTACGTAGCTCTTACTCATGAGTGCGTGCATGTAAGCATTCATAGCCTGAAGAGAAGGTTATTTTGCTTCCTGTTCAGTTCTAAGTTTTTTGAGCAACTCAAGTTCAAACCCAACCTTTGTACTGTGCAATAGGATCCAGTTAGGTCTCATCAATGAACATCTTTATGTTCCTTTCAATATCTTACAAGGTCCTTCTCACATATTACAAAGGCTGTCACTTCTTCCTTTCTCAGCAGAAAAATGAGAACTCTGGATATTCAAGACCATTTCTGAGATACTTATTGTCTTAATCACCGTAAGGATAGGATCTTCAAGTAGCAATATTGAAAAGATCTATGCTGAAATCCTACAAAGGTAGCTGATTATTAGATTTTCTGTCAGGCCTTCACTGTTTTGTAGTCATCTATCAGCAATATTAAAAGGAAATGTGAACAGGGTAAGATCAATATCATCGTTCTTGCAATCAAAGATAATTTATAACAACATTTGCTTTCTTAAGAATGAATACAGTCACATTTATTTTATGAATCTTTATTTCTGTAGGAAGATGATACTGTAAGACCTAACAAAATCATATATGCTTGTGGATTACACTTCTCCACATATATTGCTGAATGCATAGATGTTTTCAAAGGGAACATTAGAATACATAAAGGCATGTTAGAGTATTAGAGTTATTAGGTTTGTTGGTCATGGGTTGGGTTTTTTGGGGGGGAGGGGGAGTGGGCATCATACACTTAGTTGTTACCTGCTGCAATCACAAATTAAACAACATAAATTACATATAAGAAGTGTTAAACTGACAGCACCTAAAATATAGTTTAGAGCAACAGTAGATGTGTGAGTCTGGAAAAGATAGGGCCTACCATTAAAATTAAATCAAAGGGAAGACATCATTAGATTAATTGGTAAAATCTATATGGAATTGCAGAACTTCCACTTTCAAGTTATATTTAAAGACAATTTTGAAAGATATAATTTTATTCAACATTGAATTTCTAGATATTCCTTTAGTACCAGAAATTTGATAGATGTATTGAATACAATGCAGAAGAATGACAAAAGTCTTCTGAAATCTACGAAACTGTCATCATCTTTATTTTCATGTTTGTTTAAAGAATAAGAAATAAAGGTAGATAAATTGAATAAACAAATTATTCCCGGAGGAGACTGAAGGACTAAGCTACATTTTCAAGTCAACATGAACAGAAGTATAGTGATATTAGAATTTTCATGATATAAATAAACAAAAATAAGTGCCTTATGATCAATGTAAAACAAAGGCTTTTCAGTAATTTTAGTTACTTTCGCAGTGCCATATATCTTCTTAAATTGTTGATAATCACAAATTCAAACTAACTCTTTCTGAGATCTTCATCCATGAAAAATGGTCCCACTTATCAGATTGAGTTAAGAAGCCTATACGCAGCTCAGATTCCCTAAGTTTTGTGAACTCTTCTGAAGATTTTATGAAAATTCCATGAAAACTTCTGATATGTTTATTTTTTCAGCTGAAAAAGAGTTTTGGTGTACTGTTCTGGTTATGGGCAAGATCAGTAGTGATTCAGAAATGTCAGACAGCAATGTTTCCTGTGCCTACTATGACAACAATATCCTAAAAGTGCTAAAAAAATAAAGGAATATCAGTGTCATAACAGTTGAGTCTATAAATAAATAATAAATTAGTTATACTATGTGCTCTGAGTAGAGATACAGAATATCAGCATATATAAACTTATTCTGATATTTTTGAAGAAAGGGAGTAGAAGAGATAATTTAGAAAAATGATCATGACTTTAATCTGTAAATTTGTGGTTTAACACCAAAAAAGTTTTCACGGCTGCCTTCTGATCTGCCTAGTGTATGAGCTTATAACATCAAGGAAGAAGTTGAAGTGCATGTTCTCACTTGTTGTTGTAGTGATCCCTCTGAAGTGGAGAACAAGAATATAGTTCATTGTGTTATGCTCTCAATCGCGGCAAGTAACCAATGCACTACTGAAAGTCCATTCCAGCAGGACTTGCAGAAGAGCTGTTTTGTTGTTTAGAGTTTGTTTGGGAAACTAGAGAAGTGTGCTGCCCACAACCTTGAATAACCTTGAAGTTGTTTTGGAACCTGTCTGCCTTTGTCTAGATGGCCATTTGTTTACTGCCCTTTAATAGTTTACTGTCTCATTGTAGAACTTATCTCAGTGTCTTCTACCTTTTCTTTTGCCTAAAAGAAAAAATCTAGTCAGAGAGAACCCATATTTATTACATTCCACATTTTTTTTTGTTTTAAAATAACCATGGACTACGGACAATGGATTTGCGATTTTTTTATTATGTTTTATGTTCTACTGAGTCATTATATTCTACATGCTACTCAAGTGTGAACAAGAGAAGATAACTATGGCTTTAGTAGGCACAGTTAAATTATTTTAAAAGAAGATTCTTCTTAAAGTAGTAAGATTAAATTACTCGTCCTGTGTTGGGATCCTAAACATTCCCTTGTTCTTATTATAGAATCATAGCATCATAGAGTCATATAGGTTGGAAAAACCCCTTAAAATCATTGAGTCCAATCATAAATTTAACTGCCAAGTTCACCACTAAACCATGTCCCAAAGCGCTACATCTACACACCTTTTAAACACTTCCAGGGAGGGTGACTCAATCATTTCCCTGTGCAGCCTGTTCCGGTGTTTGATAACATTTATAATGGAGAAATTTGTCCTAATATCAAATCTAAGCCTCCCCTGACAAAAGCTGAGGTGTTTCCTCTTCTTCTGTCTCTTGTTACATGGGAAAAGAGAACAACCCCCACCTCATTGCAACCTCCTTTCAGGTAGTTGTAGAGAGTCATAAGATCTCCCTTCAGCCTCCTTTTCTCCAGGCTAAACAATCCCAGTTCACTCAGCCGCTTCTCATAAGTTTTGTTCTCTACGCCCTTCATCAACTTTGTTCCTCTTCTTTGTACATGCTCCTTACACCTCAATGTCTTTCTCGTAGTGAGTGGCCCAAAACAGAACACAGTATTTGAGACGCAGCCTTGCCAGTGCTGAGTACAAGAGGACAATCACTTCCTTAGTCCTGCTGGCCACGCTATTTCTCATACAAGCCAGGGTATTATTTGCCTTCCTGGCCAACCTAGAACACTACTGGCTCATATTCAACTGGCTGTCAACCAATACCCCCAGGCCTTTTCTATCAGGCAGCTTTCCAGCCATTCTTCCTCAAGGCTGTAGCACTGCTTGGGGTTGCTGTGACCCAAGTGCAGGACCCAACACTTAGCCTTATCTTGGCATTATCTAATATTTTACTGCAAGCAAACAGTGGGAAATTAATTATCCCATTTTTGCAAAAGGTACCACTCCAGAAATATGGTAGCAATAGCATCATCATCAAAAATAGGTAAATTTATGTGCCAACTTGTAGCTGTCTGATTGTATGCTAGGTGTCCCCTTAGCTGATGGAGCCCTGACGAATACAAAGAATTCTATATTCGTCTGATCAGCTAGAACAGGAGGGATCCAGTTGCCTAAATACAGTATTCTATTGCCAGTTTAGGCATCTTAACGTATCTGACGGATACTCAGAAGGTCATCACAGATTACAAAGGACCTGCAAAAGAACCAAGCTATTCTGGATGGTCAGCAGGAGCACAGGCAGAATACCTTAGGGCAAGTCAAATGGCATGAGATGCGTGTGTTCAGGCAACTAAATTGAATACCATCTGTCTATTTAGTGTGAGCCAAAGGGCTACATTTAGCCATTTTAGCTGGGTATTGAATCTCACCTCATCTCCCATTTGGTTCTTTTGCAAATAATACAATAAATTTCCCAAAATAAACTCAAGGAAGGTTTCAGACACAGTTGTACAAAGCAATAGATAAGTACATACTCAGATCATGTCAAGTTTCTCCTTAATGAGGATACTAAGGGGACACATCTATGACACACTGGTTAATCTGCCTACAGAGAAGCCAGACTGCAAGTTTACATGCCTGGTGTCATGCCAAAGGTAAGCTGTCTCCTAGAAAATCAGCAAGTGTCACCTACTGAGCTTTTTTAGTTGAATTAAACTTTATGCTTAAACAGTAAATGAGGAAATCTTCTGGGAAGTTGATCCCTACTAATTTGGCTTTGGTTTTTTTCCTGACTCCTATCACCTCTTCTAGCTCTTACTAACGTTACTTAGATAGAAATTAAGTTCTTTGAGATCTTCCACTGAGATCTGAGCAGCTAGAAGTGTCAGGATGGTGACATACGTGCCATTAGAGCTGCATATAACTTAGCTAAGTAAGGATCCAGTTAATTGAACCTTTAAACTGGAAATTATTTGGAAAGAGAGCATAATGGGACGGTGCCTATTTGGTATTTTCAATCAGCAAAAGAGAAAACAAGCCAGAGCAGTAAGGCTGCGATTACCTAGCAGATCCAATGCCTGCATCCCTTCCCTCATGCTCTAATTCATTCCTTTTTTAGTTTACAAACAGAGAAAACACGAGGATGTAAATTCTGAAACTTTGAATTACTATTTCTCTTTGGCTTTTTCCATGAGAAAAAGTACCAGCAGGATTAGAAGGATATTTATGAAGCTAAACAAGCAAACAAAAAACAGTTTTCCTTATTAAAAGGATGCTTAATTACCCCAAATTGAAACATCTATAACATTTAATATGATGATAGAAATAGGGGACAAAAAAAAAAGATCAATTAATCAGAGTAATTGAACACAAAATTGAAAGCAGTATCCATTAACTAGAAAAGAAAAATGACAATGTAGTAAAGTGTTATATGCATTATTAATTGTTTTAGCAGATTCTATTAGAACAACTGGATTGAAAGGACCTTTGAAGTTGTCTTCATAAGCTCCTATTTTCAGTAATCATAAATCAATTAAAAATATCCGAGTTGGGTAAAACATTTGGCATACTTAATCTCAGCTGTAAAAAGTATTTTACTTTGTTCAGATCCCTACTCCCAAGATTCCAAGATTCCATTTAACTGTTTCTATGATTTCTTTTTTGGTTTGTGTAAACCCTTAAAAATAATTAAAAAAAAATAAATTTTCCAACTTTAGATAATTGTTTTCCACTTATACTCTGAGAGAACAGGCTGCGTAGAACATTTTATTCTTGCTATGATTCTCACAAAAAAGTCTTCAGGGTGGTTATTTGATATTTAAAAAAAAAATTGTAACTATCATATCCTAAACTTTTAAAACTGAGCTTGGAGCATGTACTATGATATTGGAATATAAGCATATGATTGGAAGAATTTTATATTGCATACTAGACAAAAGTAGCATTTGTAAATTTCACTAGTCATGAAATATCAACCTATCAGAGATAACTGATTATATTTGGTCTAATGTAGATGCGCAAAATGACAAAGAACAGACATTATTTGATCAAAGCTAGACAACGTGTACCATAGGATAAGCAGTAGAATCTGGCTGCAACTTTTTTGGATTTCTAGCTCGCTATGTCTTACACCAGATTGTTTCATTTTTAAGTCTGCCCTTTTGTAGTGTCTTTATAATATTTAATCTCATGATCTTTTTTTTGTGGGAAACTCCCATGGAGGTCACCAAGAATTACAATTTAGACTACCATTGAAGAAAAGAAAAAGCAAAAACAATTTTTTTAACAGAATTTATCAAGAAGCAACTGAATTCTTAAGACTGTAGAACTCCAAATGTATAATTTCCATTATAAAACATGCCACCAGCTAGTATTTTCTTCCAAGCTGAAGTAAAGATTATGCAAGACTGTTGTTGAATTTTGTTAACTACAAATCAAGCAAATTTTTATTTTAATTGTGATCTCTTCATCACTTCTTTTTCCCATAAAGAAATGACGATATTCAAAGTAAAATACCTTATCCTGTGAGACCAATTCTCAGTGTAGCTTCTTGTGCTAGATATTTGTCTGCCTGTAGCCAGGACATTCTAGGCCAGGAGAAGAAGATTCAAAAGATTTCTCTTTCTCAATGCTTAAGCAATATATCCATCTGTGATCATGTGAAACTCATTTAATTCTCCCCAAACTACATGGATGGGATAGATTTGACTTCATAGAGTACCTGTGCAGCAGCTAATAATTCATATAATTCATCCAGTTTGCAATGTCCTTGAATGACATTCTCAATATTTTATTGATAGTGTAAAAGCCTATCATGCAACAGAGTAAAACATGGAATAAAAGCAGTAGTTTTGGTGACAGTGAACTTCACTCAAGAGAGGATGATTTGCTTACTCTTACTGCTTTCAACATCAGACAGCACATCACAAAGACAGGGATGAGACACAAACAAAACAACAAACTGTTGCTTGCAAGGACCTCACAGGAAGGACTTTGAGAAGCACTAGTGACACATCTGTCCATGCCTTGCACTTTTACTGGCTATCATTTTTCTCCACAAGCCTGGGAAGCCAGTGGAACTTTCATATCCTTATTCCAAATATTATTGCATTTAGTTTTTCATTTGTATTTCAAGGCACAATTTTCTGGAAGGACACACTACCACTCATACATATACAAAGATTAATTGCCTGTACAGGAATTTATGGGTGAATGCATGGGTAACTGGAAGGACAATGGTGATGTACCTGAGGATACATTTAGAATTGTTGACATTAAATCACAGCAGAGTAACGGATTTCAGAATAGCAGTTTCAGTAAAAAATGGGCACTATGTTGGAGCAAAGAAATTTTTTATAAGATATCAGTGTTATCACTGTAACTATTAGGTATTAATAACACGTAGTAAGTAAAGTATCATTTCTGTACCTGTATGTATCTGTAGATAAATGGATGGATATATTTCTGAAATGGACCACTGTTTTTTTGTAGACTGAACTGGTCAATGTCATTCCAGAAAGTCTTTTTCTCTGATTAGATTGTGCTAACACAGTATTAGTTGTTATCAGGAAACTACAGCTTGAAGGCTGTCGAAGAAAATCAAGGGCTTGAAACAGAGACCCTGACAGTATGAGAAAAGATCATGGCATAGGTCTTGAAAATATATGCACATGATACTGGTCACCCCAGGGCCACAAAAATATGTCCCAAATGTTCAGTTACTATTTGCTAAAGACTTGTAGCCTTGTGAACTGGGAAAAAATGGTTCTGAGGGAAACAAAGGAGCAAAGAATAAATATGCAATATACATAAAACATCCCATATATAGTTAAAATCGAATAGACTATGGAAGTGGGAACTGGTGAATAATGATGAAGTAAGCAGATTGTTAGTAAACATATGAACAGTTTTAAGTAAACTGAAGAGCAAGATGAAAGAAAACCTCCATCAACATCAAATTTTTGCTGCCAAATAATTCAAAATGTTTATTCACCATACTTGAATATCTTCTTCCTGAGAAAGAAAAGTGCCTTTGACCTTAACACCCTGGGGACATTGCAGGGTGAGCCTACCACCAGGGAAGAAGGTTGATACTAGAACGTTCGTCTTCATCAGTTTTACTTCTATTATTATAAGTTGTTACAGTAATTCATTGTGACTGAGTCAATAATATCTTCTTCACTAGGCTGATAATACTTTAAATAATCTAACAGTAAATCCTTAGTCCTGTGCATAAGGTGTGTTTCTTAGCCCACACAAATTACATGCTGTCTTGAGTCCAGTACCCTCCTCTTGAACTTGTTTGAAATTTAGAAGCAGCACTGTTACATCAAAATATCAGAATGACTAAAAGTACCTACAGTTTTACTCATGCTTTACCATTTATTATGAGTATTCTTGCTTTAACTCATTTAAATCAATCACTTAGAAAATCATATTAAATTACCAAACTAAATTATTCTGCAGTAGACTCATTAACTAGAAATGCAATTTTCTTGACCATCACATATTTATTTCCTAATATTTAAGGCATTCTTGAAAGGTTGATGTGACATTCTTCAGTTCATACTTTAATACAGACATTTTTAACATCCTTCATACAAACTGCCAGGTTGGGAAGCTTAGCTGTAGCTTGTAATCATCTCATCAATATAAATAAAGCATTGGTTTTACAGAACATTCTGAATTTCAGAAACACAATCAGCTGCTAACTCAGTAGATAATCAGACTCATTTAAGGCTGTGCAACATTTATATAAGGTAATAAAGATTTGGTTTAAAAATCTGATATTAGTAAATGCCTAATATACTAATTGATAGTCTAATGTGAAACAAAACTGTGAAGTTTAGCCCAAAAAATAGAACTGTCTGATCTTTATCTTACAATATTTTTGCATTCCCAGAGTACCTTACAGGTGAATGCCAATGAATGCTAGTAGTTTGATATAGTTGCTGCAAATTAAGAATCACTGACATTTGTACATCAATGAATATCACAAATATAATGAAAATTTGGTAAAACACCATAGCTCTATGGAAACCATTTTGCATTGCTGATTTATTTGTGTGATGTCACTGACAACTTCTAGTTCCAAAAGTATTTGGTACATTTTGGGTGTAGGAAAGGCCGTCTCTTTCTAAAAATGACTGGTGAGGGTTAGAGTTTAATCAAAAGCAAAATATAAGCAAATAATCTATACAATACTGTATGACAGTGCTGAGTAGATCAGGCCTCTTCTTATTTCATTATCCAAGAATGGCAGATTGAATCCCTAGTATGCAAATTACAGATTGAAGCATTAAACTAATAGTCTGATTTCATTATTCAGACTTGACACAAATGAGATGAATGTCATGGATTAAATTAACAAGTAAATAACTTTAAAAGGATAATAGGTGTTTTCATCCACCACCAATGCATTTGGGTTTAAAACAAACATCAGGTTTTACATCTGATTTTCTGCCTGTTCTTAGATAGCCAGATCGAAAGAAACATGTGGAGCTCTGCTTTTTAATGGTAGATGACAGACAGAAATCCATCAACTTTCCAGTTTTACAGAGGTAAAATGCCAACTACAGTTCCGGCTTTAGAAGTTTGCACTGGGATCTATTGTGGCTTACTACACAATTTAAAAAAGTAGGAACTAATTCTCCATTCCTCCTCGAACAGCCATGGGATTTGTGTTAGTTCACAGATTGCTTCTTGAAATAGATAGAAATGCAGCCATACAGCGCTTATGTGCCACAACCTGTTGGGACTGTTATGGAGGGAACCAGGGCCACACATTTGTTCTTCCTGGAGAACATATCACAGAAAAGAGCAGGCATTTTATAGGGCTTCATAAAATTTCACAAATTCACTGTGTAAGAGACCCCCACACACTTTGTGTCTAATAGTGAATAGACAGCCAGGCACTGTTTGCACAAAACACATCATCAGCTGTTTAGTGAATTATGCAGAATGAAGTTAGTTGTCTCACTCCATTTTAAATATTTTCAATATTTTTTGCCCAAGCTGAAGATCTAATCTGTTTTTATTTATGTCTTCAAACAGTTACAGGTCTTCCTACATTCATTTGACGTCAATTCCACAATACCGATTTAAAATTAAGTGTCCAATACATTAAGGTTAGTGTTAAGCCTTGAGTACCTATTTAAAAGCGAAACAGCAAATGAAGCCAGTATTCCAGACAAGAAATGCAAGATAGATTTGAAGGTGTGATTTATCATTCCTTTCTGCAGTATCATTCTTTCTATCATATCAGATTTTTCAGCTTTTAAACAGGTTGTCCTACCTTAAAAATAGCTATTTCCTTCTGAAAAATACAAATATATACTGTTAGATGAAACATAAAATTAAGATTTAAAAGTTCTCGTCCCGATTTAATTTCACACTGTGTTACAGAAGTTCTTATGCACAACCAATTCTCCCTTCCCCTGCAAGACTGAAGTGCAGGTTGCGGTGCCTCCCCCGCGGTCGAAGTGCTCTACTGCCATCTTCAGGCAAGCCGGAGCCCCTGGCTGTGCAGTGGGTGCTCACGCTGTAAGTGCCCACTACTTAAATAGACCAATTAACCTCGCTGTACAACCCACCAAATGCCACTTTGGTCCTTATGTCACTGCAGAATCTGTGCACAAATTACTATGGCGAACAGCACATTTAGTACTTTCAGTGTTACTGGGCTGCCTGGATAATCCTCAAAATGACAAATCACTGTCTGCGCGATTAATTTTCTTTCTGTCAAGTCTGGAAAGATGAGAGATTTTGGGGACATCGTACAACATGTCAAGGAAATGCCAGCTGTCTCCATAACATCTCAGTGCTAACAACGGAGCAAGATTGATGATTCGTACACAGTGCTGTTTTTCATAACTTTAACAAATCTGAATTCTTTAGCAGATAAAGTAATGGGATCTGTCAGTCAGCATGAAAATACTCAGAGCAGCAACAGATATTTAAATAATCAATATTGTAACACTTGAAGGTTGTTGCAAGAAACCAAAGGAACTTAAATTTTCACAGAATCAAGAGATAACCCTCTTTCTCCTTCCTCATGATGGCTGTACTAAAGACATAATCACAGAGACAAACTAAAAGGAATCATTGTGTGGTTTTTCTTTCACAAAGGAAGGTGCTTCTTCTTGGTATTGTGATTTGATACATATATATGTACCAAATATCCAAAACAATGAAAAAGTCTCAGTATTGAGAAGCAGCATTCAATTAGATATGCTAACATTAATGATTGATTCTTACAAGAATTACAAGGATACTCCTACATTTTTAAGAACTTACATGCAGTGCAGACTGAGCACTGATTGTTTAAGGTTACTTTCTAGATTTTGGAAAGGACTTCCAGGTCATGAAATAATAACAGTAGTATCTGGCATGAATCTCCTTATAAAATTACCAACATGCTACTTGATTAAAATCTCAACAGAAATCAATGAGTTCTATCAATAAATACATCTAGAAGAACAGTACTGCACCGGAAAAAGAAACTATGGTGTGTGTCTGAGAAAGCACAGTCTATATCAGGCTTGCTCTTTCTGGAGCCACTCTCAAAGTTTACTGTGGATTGTGGTTATTTACATACATACATTTACCCATAGAGAAAGCTAGAAATCTGTCATCTTAAACTGAGGGAAGACATGAACAGGAACTGAAACAACTTTAAAAACAAAAATCAGCTAGAAAACATGGAGTCAAGGTTGAAACCATTTGTTGCAGCTGTACCAGACCCAAACTCAAAAGACACAGCCATCCCTTAAACTCATTTTTTCTTACTGAAGTCTCCACAGCTACATACCAGGACTAACTTTTTTTGAATTGATAAGATCTGACAAAATCACAGTTTGTTGTGGAATAGCTTCAGGCTAGCTTTTTTGTTGTTGTTGTTTCAGTACTTGCAAAGACTTGGAGAATGAGAGAACAGCAATAGGAAACAAAATCCAGGTAGTTCTGTAGACCTGTAGAGCTGGTTTAACTGGCAGAATTTAATTTAATTTACTATAATATTTAGAAGACAAATACAAATATGTGATGTTCTAACTGTATTAAGATGCGTATTTAATATCTGTTCGATAGATTTTCTGATGGAATACAGTGGTGTATCAAGAGAAATAAAATGACTGATTTATATCATCTGAGAATCTGACTGTCTGCCCCTTGCTATGAAATCTTTCCCCAAATGACCTCATGGATCATTCCATGATGAATATAAAGAGTTCACAGCCTTTAATTGACTGGAAACTGTTCTTCTGAAAAAAACGCACCGTATATACACAAATAACGATATTATCTCATTCATTAGTATCTTGTCATACAATCTTCTATGTGGAAATGAAGATTTAGATTAATTTTATCTAATTATAGATATCTAAAGTAGGCATATATTTTCTCTAGCTCCTTAAATCACATACCTTTTCTACCTGATTTTTAATGCAGGCAGTACAATCTTCTGGTTTTTAGTTTTTGGTTTTCATTGCAAGAAAGCAAAACAACTAACTGATTATTTTTACACTTTCTCCCCCCATCATAATGTTGACTACTAGTAGATCTCATATAATCACTCTCTTTCACATTGTTTTAGAAATTAAGCTAGAGCAAATTATTAACTACAGAATGATCTCCTGCATATCACCAGCCATGAAAAATGATTTAGGAATCTTCTAGCAAACCTGATTGCTTGTGTTAAACTTATAATTTCAGACTTAAGACCAAAATCTAGGCAAAAATCACAGCATCATCAAAAAAAATTAAGGTTGGAAGGAATGTCTTGGGTCATCAAGTTTGATGTGGTGCTTATCACAGGGCTAGTTTCAAATGTTCAGACAAGTTAGGAAAGCTTATATAGATGAAGATTTCACAACCTCTCTGTTCTTGTGCTTTAACAGTCTCATCATGAAAACAGTTTTTCCTCATCTACAGTTGGAATTTCCCTGTTATAGGTTGTGATCATCGTCTTTCTTGTTGTTGTTCTGTATTTTCAAGAATAATGGGCCTCTATCTAATTTCTAACCTCCTACCATTATATACCTGAAGATTATTAGACCCTTGATCTATTTTTTTCTTGAGCTGAACAAACCATACTCCTTCAGTCATTCCTTGTCTGTCTTGTGCACTATTCCTCAGCCATCTTGGTGACATTCTAACAGTTGCCTCTGCTAACATACCTGATCCAAAAGCAGATCATCCTTGATGCAGCGTATAGAGGGGAGTAATCACTTCCCTCAGCTGCTAGTAAGGCTTTTGATGATGTAGCCCAGGATATCTTTAGGCTTCACCATCTCAAAGGAGCACATGACTCATGTTCAATTTGATGTTCACCAGGACACCAGATTCCCCCTCTGTAGACCTGTTGCTCAGCCTGGACAATTTCACAGGGTCATTCCACTCCAAGTGCAGGACTTCGTCTTTGTTGAACTCCATAAAATCCTAATGGGCCAATTCCTCCAGCTTGATTCCTCTAGAAGGTAGACCTCTCCTCCAACAATTGACTCTACCCTGCAATTGGTGTCACCTACAAACTTGCTAAGGGTGCATTCTTTCACAACATCCAGACCATTGATAAAAATATCAAGCAATATTAATGTCAATATTTACACCTGAGAAAAATAATTTGCAATTTTGATCAAAACTCATTGCTTTGATCGAAAGACTGACACACGTTACTGCCCAGCTGATATGAATGACATATCTGTAGTTCCCTTTGGACAACTGCTGTAGAGGACAGCATTATTTTTGCACAATGCCTTTTCTTCCTTCCTCCCTTCCTCCCTCCCTCCCTCCCTTCCTTTCTTCTTTTTCTTTTTTAAAGTGAGGACTTCCCTAAAAAAAAAAATGTATGCAAATGACATTATAGGCCTTAACTTGAGGATGTAGATCATACTAGATTTTGAGAAAGGCTAGGTCTTTTTCTTATTCCACATCTATGGTCTGTGATCAGAGCTTAGAAACAATATAATAATATGGGTAATTAAAAACAACGTTGTTGATGATTGCTTTCACCAGAGACAGCTTTCAAGCATTTAGGAATTCTAATTGTTTAACAATTTGAAACACGGCTTTAGGAAGAGCAACTTTTGGGAATACTTAATTTGTGGGAGTGTATCCAGACTATTTTCGTCATGCTCCCAGGAGTCCTAAAAAGTACTAAAGAATAAGTACTAAATAAAACCAGAATAATCTCTAATCCTTTTCCTGTCTGCAGTACCAAGTTACTCACACAGCCCAAAGTGGATGCCTGATTTTTTTCCCTGGTATGGTGCATAATGCCAAGTTGCACTGGTATTTCATAATGTAAGTTGCACATGTTTCATAATGTAATGTGACATGCCTTTGTGATTGGGCACAGCTTGCCAAAGAGGGAGCATTAATTGAGAAGTGACTTGCTCACACAGTGCCAAAAATGGCATTCATAAACACTTCTAATGAGTGAAAACAGACAGAAGAATGCCTCTGTCTTCTGCTGAGCTGCATCAAAACCAAGACTCCCTCAGCCTGATGTGTCTATAAAAAAAAGATCCTTTTTTGTTCTAATTTCTTGACAGAAAGTATGCATATTGCAGTGGAAAAGGCATGTGTGAATGGCTGTGCATATGTTTACATATATATATGACTGATTTCTTAAGGGCTTGCCTTCAAATTTATTGGAGAATAATATAGCAGCCCTTAAAATCTAGCAGCTCTATGAAGTTAGATCTTCCAGGAACAGATCCTTTGATTATAAATTCTCCTAAATACAGAAATTGATTTACATCTGTCTTTGTAAAAGCTTACCTCTTATCTGAAACTATTCTGAATTTTATCCTTTGTCCTTGGTATTTTGTGTTTCCTTAACTTCTGTGCTCATTAATGGAATGATTTCAAAGAAAAGGGACAGCATCTTTTTGAAACAAAGTAACTTGTGTTTCTGATCAGATAAAAATGAATAGTCGTTTGAATGCTTGCAAGAGTTAATCAAATGTGTAAAACTGGAATAAGTTTCTGTCTGAAGGTTAGAATCAGCATATAATAGCCCCCCTGCTGATACATCAGCCACTCCACTTTCTCAGTTCTACTTAGAGCCTGATGTGTGCCTTCCAGTCCCTTCAGATCACTCATACCCAAAACAACAGGGATACAGGGATATGCTGAAGGAAAGAATATTGCTATCCCGCAAGGTCTGTAGCTATTGAATGCAGGGAGCAGTCCCTTGGAAATGACTGCAGGTGGTAGAATGGATAAAAGTTCTAAGGCTGCACATTACTGCTCCTCAGAACTATCATCCTATCACTCATCATCCCATTTGCAGATTTTTGCCAAAAAATGTCCATATATTTGTTATTTTACATTGTCTTACATTATTTTACAAGACTGCATTATTCAGGAATAGAATAATGTGTGTGAGTCTAGATTTATTAATCTTGCTGTTTGTGCTCTGTTAGCTGATGTCTAGATTTTTTATTGTTTTGCAACAAAAATTCTTGAGATTCTAACAGACGCACACATACACACGGGCATTAAGGATCCAGGAAAAAAAGTCAAGTTCTTTACTGACAAGTAACCCTTAGGTTAACTGTTGCTGTAATGATTCTTTAGACTTCTGCTTATATTTACCATCAATTTCAAATCCTCATAACAGATTTTATTACAAACTCATTGATTCAAAATCATTTCAAATTGGGATTAAGCATCTTAAAACTAACACAGTTAAGCTTGTTAAAAATTTCAATAAGAATCTACATTCACTGAAACTCATGGTTGTTTATGGCAGAGAACGTTATTATTATATTTCATCTAAAGTATAGACTGTAAGAGACCATTCATCTGTATAGAGACTATGGGAAAACAAGATGTACAATATCCTGCAGCATTAGAGGTTAATGAGAAAATCATTAATTTCAACAGGGCCAACTGCATCTTATAGGCAGTGTGATACTTAATCAAAATAAAATATCTGGGCTGCTGCACAACCATAACGTTACTACACAACCCTGTTCCTGATAGTATCTTCTAGCAGTTTCAAGAGGGTGAATTATTTACAGAAGAATTACAGTCATAAAAGGAGCTATGTGGACTGTACCTTAACCCATGACCTGGATTAAGTAGATAACAAAGGAAGGCAGAGGAAAATAACCTCTTTTCAGTTTTGGGGTTCTTTCTCCGTTTTAGAGACTGTCCAGTTGCATGTAAATTCATTCTCTCTCATTCAGATTTTTCTTCAGTAAACTGTAATTACCTCTCTACACTGAGTATTCAAACAGATGTGGAGAATGTAGAATTTATCTACATGCAGTAGATTAAAAATACTAAAACTACTAACATAGGGAGTTGTTAGGTACGGAATGGAACTTGTGAGGGCAAAGACAGGTGCAATTTTGAGATATAAGGACAAATAGGGAGATTTGCAGGTTAAGAATGCATAAATTAACAAAGCATATGAACAATTAGTACTTGAACTACATCAGAAGTTCTGCATGGTAATTATTAGTTAATTTATACTGTTTGCTTACATTTTGGCAACAGATGAGATAATCTGGAAGTTTAATTATTAAGACATATTTATAGCATTCAGAGCAAAATAACAATCATACATTTCTTCGGGAGAAATTTACATCTAAGGTTCTCTAGAAAAAAGCAAGTAAGAGGGAACTCTGCCAAGATGATACCAAAATGTTATATTTGGAGAATAACAGTTCCAATTTAATTACTATTATAAAATGTATAAAATAAAATATGGTAAACTGTAACCAAATTGCTGGGTATACCTTTAATTTTGGCTAGACAAAATAAGGTTTTTACTTTCTTAGTAATTATAAATTGTACATAGTATTTTAGACTTCTTAATCAGCTGCTGCCATTCATGAAGAAATTATTCAAGACTCCATGGATGGCAATATGAAACATAGCTAGGCTTTCAATAGGTGTCACACTAAGGTAAACAAGATGTTAGGAACTATTGAAAAACAAGTAGAGACGACAATAAAGAATGTCAATACAGTCCTACTTAAACCCATGGTGAATTGACATCTTGACTATTATGTGTAGTTCAGGTTCCCTTTTTTTTCCACATCTCAATAAATAGGTGGAGAAGAGAAGCAAGAAGCTGTCCAAAATTAAACTTAATAAATAGTTCCATGGGATGATATGGAACCCAATAGTTTATGAGTTATGAAAAGAAACCTGATAAATTAATAAAAAATGTGCTTATCAAGGATTATTAAAGGAAAAAATGTGCTAAAAATCCCTGATTCATATTGCAAAAATGTGGGATGGTATGCTTGGGGAAGTAACATTGCAGACTTTCCCTATTTCCCTAAATTTATTACATTGATCAATGTCAGAGATAGACTACTGACCAGGACAGTAAGTTTAGGTATGTATGGCCTTTCCTATGCTCTTAATTAAGAAGAGTAGGAAAGATAAACCAAAGGAAGTAGATCCAGAAATTAGTCTTTTGTACACCTGCATTCAGAAACTTATGAAGCCAAATTTGCCTGGGTGTCAATATTAAGAATCCATCCATAGAAAAGCCTCTGAACTACAGACATGAAAAACATGAAGCCAGATCTGGTTTCAAAAACATGAAGACAAGTTCTATTATACAATTGAAAACACTAGGTTAACAGCTGGACTTAAAAATCTCTTCCAGCCAAAATGATTCTATGATTCTCTGAAGTGGTAGAATGACAGTGGTAGAAAGAAACAAAGCGGCTCCTCCAGGAGGAGTATCTTCCTGCCTGGAGTATCCTCCAGGCAGGAAGTATCTAAGTATGCATGAGCACAAATATTCATTTAATCTGAATGCATTTAATATCCATTGATGAACTGTTACCAGTAGAAAAGATGTGAAATTGTCACATTTTTCTTCTTACGAAGCCAGGGGAACTTGTGACTACCTTTCATTACCGAAACTCTCCTTGCTATATAGAAACACTCCTGGCTCACTGTTGCAATTTACTTCACAGTAATCTGACTGTGGAAGTCTAAAGCCAGCCCCCTTCACGCCAGTTTTAAGACCTATCATCCCACTGATGGTAGAACTATAATAATATTGGTAGTCCATTTCCCCCTGGATAACTTGCATCTATTGGAAAAGTGGCATATATCTTCTCAGAAATGCAGAGAGGAATGGAAGTGAAGCAGACATTTACCTATTTACAGTTCATTGACTGAATGAAATTCAGGTTTGTGGCCTCATTTGTGAAAGACAGAGGAGAAAATCTTGGAAATTATACTCAAAAAATATTTTTTACTTGCTTAAGAAGGCTGATTATGTATTCAAGAGACTTTGAGTTTGCTTTAAAACAAAGCAAAAATGGATTTTTTTTGCTTTAATCACATAACTAATAAACACAGTTCTATTACAGTCTATTGAAAAAGCATAAAAAAGGTTGGTATATTTTTATCACATTTGCCTGCAATGAACACATACGGACTGGGATGTTTTTCACTTGAACCACAGCCAATTTAATTAGAAATATATGGGGGGAAGATTGGCAAACTAAAAGAAAAGTAAAAAAAAAAAAAAAAAAAAAAGGAAAGGAAAAAGGAAAAAAGAGAGAAATACACAGTTGCAAGAGTGTAAAGCAAAGCTTTGAATCCATTCTTACCAGTCACACATTTTGGAAGCTGACAGAGCATTCATATCTTATGCAGTTAGCCCATGCTGCCTCCCATTGAAATAGAGCTGCAGGGGGCTGAGCAATTCCTGCTGAAATCAGCAGCAGTTGACTTCAAGCTTGTGTTTTCCTACTGTCTGTGCATCAAGACTTGCTTTGCAGATAAGGTGTAGGGAATACAGATAATCATTGTAACTTCACCCTTGATGCAACTCCTACAAGACTTGCTGAAACATGCTGCTTGATTAATGTAGGACTGAATAATCTTCCTGAAATATTTACATTTAAATAAAAAGAAAAGAGAAGGTGATTGTATGCATCTGGACTTCAAGCTGGATTAAGAATCTTTGCTAAAGGATTTCCTGTGTGACCTTAGGGCTTGGAGTAATGGCCCCCATGCCTGCTATTATCCTACAGTGAAGTGCAGAAGTTTCTCACTCCAAGATATTTCTGGGAGAGAATTCTCTCAGTTTACCTCATACGTACCATGTATCAGCTGACATAACATAAATTCACAATATGTCTTACCCTGTTTATAAATCTATACTCCAATATGTCACTTTAGCTCCTCCAAACCCCTGCTGAGCTGCCAATTAACTCTGTGGGATTCTACGTTTCTACCATCAGATGTGTGAAGAGTTGCAAAAGCTTGTGGCTACCAAGACACTAGGAGTGCTAATTTAGACTTACTGAGCTTCCAGCCAGGCTTTTGGGCACTGTATTACTTTCCAAATAAGACTTAGCTCTGTAAGTGATCTGAGAGCATGCTTACACTGCCAAATTAAGCACTGCACGTAAGACAGTCACAGACAAACTTTTTTGAGACTGAGTGGTGCCGGTGTCCTATTATTTCTGGTAGCTAAAGGCACACATTCAAAAAATCTATTACAGATTGTTATCTAAACCCTGTTCTGTCTGGTTTGAAGCAATCACACAGATCTTCTACCAGTCACCAGGATAATCAATATCCTGTGGTGAAACTTGTTCACTTGTTAATACCTCTTCATCCTGTATACATTTTACATAGATGACAAGGAGGACATTTCCCTCTCTGCAACATACCGTCCACAGGGAGCCCTTACTCTACAAAGCTCATGTTTGACTTTCATCCCACAGCACTGCTCCTGCTCCTGCTACACAACACCAGAGGTAGTGCCAGCACCTACCTCCAGGTGAGGACAAAAGGCAGAGAGGAATGAGGCAGCATATCTTAAGAGGAGTGTGGAACAGGACTGAAGTTTAGATTCAGGGAAATTTGACTTTGAGATGGGAAATAATTGGGGCTGAAGCTAGTGAGCTGGTTCGGGCAGACTGAATATGCAACACATGGTGAAGAGTAATATAGTACTGTATTTGTAATTACAGATCTCAATAGCTTATTCATACATTGAAATGTTGCACTCTTACCTATAAACTGAGATTAAGAATGTAAAATTTGTTTCAATTGAACAAGACAGGGTGATATAATTCCCTTTACATGTAAGAAGTAAAGGGCTTTTCATCTTCCTGTGAAAGAAGTATGGAAAAACTGGATATTACAAATTTCTGCATGTTTTTAACCCCATGCTAACAAATGAGTATATCTGAAAATAAATCCTCATAGCAAAAAAAAAATCTGAGGGTTTTTTTTTTTGGTTGGTTGGTTTTTGTTTGGTTGGTTTTTCATCTAACTGGCTTTTGATACCTGCACTTTCTTCCTGTCCTTATTTTCTTCTGATTAGCCAATGTGGTTTTATAAATACCATTCTTCATGGTAGTGTAAATGAAGTGAATTCTCTTTATAATTTATAGCTGCAGGCTATGTATGTCAACGGCAATCTGTCTTTGTGGATGTTTCCAAATCCAACAAGTGCATTTAGATTCTTAATTGTATTTCAACACAAAAATTTTTATTTACTTCTTAAGATACTTATGTGACAAGACAGTTCCTTCTAGATTGCTTTAGAAGGAGGTAATTCTTACCGCTAATAAGATGTAACAGAGTAGCACTCAGTTGATTGAATTCAGAAAGGAATCAAAGATACATGAAATAAGAAAGAAGAAATGAGTGGGGAATTCTCTGGTGGAATTCCTGGAGTCACCACAATGGAACATAACTTCTAGTGAGGTATATGCTCCACAGACTGACTACTTACTAATGATAGCTCTTCAAGCAAGAGAAGAATTAGTTCTCCTGCATTCCAGGTGAACACTTTACATTAACTTCAAAGTTAGGTTCATTTTGCCTCTTTTCTTGGCACTGATATTTATCTTCCATACTGAAACAACTTATTGGGAAATCAGTCTATATCCTAGTGTTTAAGACACAGAACATAGAAGAGTGACTGTGAAGGATACTGAACCCAGTTTTTCCATACTGTGTAAGAATTCTAACTTGTAGGCTATTATGCAGAGGGAAGAATGTTGCTTTCATTTTTTCCCATCTGTGTTTTTACTAAAAGCAGTTGCCATTGCTTTATTTCATAAAAACCAAGCCATCTGGTAGGTGTGATGAGATGCATGGGGTCCCGCAGGGGAATTAGATGAAGGAATGCATAGTTTGTGAATCTTGATAGGACTTATATATAATACAGTTCTGAAGCTTCTCAGCTTTGATGAGATGAGACAAGTTTCACGACTACTCAGACTTAGAAATTTGCCTGCAATGAGTCAATGAAATGAGTAAAATAGGGAATGTGGGAATGTTAATACTGAAAATTTTGTTGAGTACTTATGGACTTTATATACTCCTGAATGTTCAGTCCCTGGGGTCCTTATAAAATGCAATAGATAAGGATAGAGACCCAGAGTTTCACTCGTAAGAGTGAACTTTGAACAAGAATACAACATTTTAAAAATGTAACAAGAGGGGAAGAGAACGGGAAGAAAAAACATTCCAACATTTACCCCTTTTATTTGGTGTTATTTTTGGCTTTACAATCTCCCTGTGGACAATAAGGCCAACAGTTCATTTTTCCTCAGAAAGAGTGGAAGAGGTTTACAATGAGATATCTGTGTCCTAAAGCTTTCACCAGAAGGAATACCATGATGCGGATTTCTTCTTTTGGTTTGGTTTGGGGAAAAGATGATGCTTTCTTACTGCTCAGTCTTGGATCTAGTAGGGGTTATTTTATACTTTTTCTTACCCATAGCCACCCCTCAGGCTCAGCCCTCAGGGTGTCTCGTCTGTCAGGGAGTGCCTCTCTGAGTTTGCTGGATCCTTCCCCTGGAGGTACTGGCAGATCTCAGGCTCAGGCAGGAGAGGCAACCTGGCACTGAAGTCAGCTCAGCCCAGTTCTGACCAAGAGGAGCCCAGGCCAGTGCGGAGACGTGTGCTCTCAGCACAGGGCACAGCTTGTGTCCCTTTCTAGGAAAGACAGAAGTCATATTTGGACATTCGGTGGTTAACATAATCCTAATTTTCCACCATTTCTTAATTGTTTGGGTACCTAGTTCTTCAGGGTCCTCCTTGGCTTCCTGACAGGTCCATGAAGTAAGGTTCCATTTTCTCTGTGAAACTCAGATATGGGACGTGGACCAGCTTAGTCTCTGAGGGCTCCTGAGACTGTGTTGATTAGAAACCACTTCTTCTGTGTCCCAGAAACATGTACCCCACCTAAGTACCTTCTCAAATATGACCAGGAAGCTGGGAGCCGTTGAGACAGAAAGAGACTATGAGAAAGGGAAGTTGGCTGTTGTCCTGAATTGACAAGAGGATTCAGCTGGATGATGTAAAGAGCTGGGACTTTGGTTCTTGCCTGAACGTGATAGCTCAATCTATCTTTTGCTCTTTTTGTTTTTATTCCAACTTAATATCCATTCTAAATAACACACATACTTTATCAGTATGCTATGTATAATGTCAATTTAGGCCATATCTGAAGTTACCAGACAGCACATTCAAATTATATACAGTAGCATAACAAAGTATCACATAAGATCATGTATGAAAAATGCAAGTCTTTTAAAAAATTAACAATGCAGAAATATAAACTGCCATACATTTGCAAATGTGTACTCTGAGTTACTCAACTGCTCTCTTTTTAGAAACTTAATACCAATTCCTAAAAACATTAATTGCCAAAGGGGACTTGTCTCTAAATTCTTTTTCTGTTGTTGTTCCTTACTCTGTCCTATATTTAGCAAAAGAAATTAATTTTATTAGCCTGAAAAAAATGTGTAGATTTGAAATTATGATCACTAAAAATTTGAGAGGACAATGGAGATGATATTTTCTGTATGATCACTTTGGATTTAAACACTTTGGTATTTTAAATCTGTTGCCTTCTAAAGCCCACTGGAAATAGGATGTTTTTTAAACTATGCTTTATTTTGCTCTATTCTTGAGTGGTTCTGTCCAAAATACAGATAGTTTATGGTGACACCAATCCTTACTTTTTGGGACATTCTCACTATTAAGTTAACCACATAATTTAAGCTTTTCTGTACACACACAAGTCTAAAATTTTTGCATATATTTCAGAAGTAGCTCGAATTTTACTTTTGAAATTTATTATTTAGATTTAATAATTTTATGTCCAATTAATTCCAATCAAATTAATTTTGAGTGTGTGGAGACTTTCCATTCTTGTGTTGCACTAGCAGAGATGTCTTATAACACGAGGCGTACATATAATACAAAGGTATACAAATAGTAATAATAATAATGTGTACATATAATTCAGAGAATATAAACTATACATCCACTTTCTGTTATTCACTTTGCAGAATTAAAACTGTGAAAATTCATAAGGTAGACATATGTTCAGATTACTTGCTTAACTTTTTATTACTATTTATTTTCCTACATTGCCAAATATGAGACTGATACCAACATGAAGAGAAAGAACACATAGATCTAATATCCCATTTTGTGAGTAAATTATTAATACACTAGAGACATTCCTGAAATCGTCATATTTTGCAGAAAGTTGCTCTTCCAGGAATGCTGAATTCAAGCCTTGTCTATTTTGACTGCATTAAAATTAAATATTTCATCAAAAATGAAAATGTGTTTTCTCACTTCTTATAGATACAGTGGTAGAAGTCTGTCTTAAGAAAAAATTGATGGAAAAGAGAGGATCACTCTAAATCATATAATTATATTTAAGATATAATGAAAATTATTCCATTTTCTTGCCTAGACTATTGCTGTATAAAGATTTTATAGTATGTTATTGTAAATACACTATAGCATCAAAATGTGAACCATAATACTTCACTGCTAATGTCATGATATATCACTAAGGAGGAAATAACTGAATATATGAATATTGAATATTTTCCCTTACAATAAGCAAGCTAAGAAATTCAGACCTCAGTCAGTTCCTCAGATGTTATGCTGCTAAATTTATGAATGTTCTTTTAAAATTGCTTTAGGTGGTTTATCAGCTAGTATAATTTTAATTATCTAGAAATTCGGTGAATCAGTTTTAAGGAAATGTTTATACGGGTACGCAGTTTGATGGATCCATTCACAATCATATACATACTCTTTACATTTTTAAATTATAAATTAACATTAACTGTACACTGAATCACTTGTATCATATTAGAATGAATTAATCTATATATTAAAAAAGACATTGAAGTATTACACTCCAAAAATGTTCATGTGAGCCAACGGGAATACATTTTATATGTTGACCTAAGAAATTTAATGTTAATTTAATTCATACTTTGATATTTAAAAAATAACAGCAAATAAATTATTATTATTATTATTGTTGTTGTTGTTGTTAAAATGGTATCAACAATTATAGTACAAATTAATTGGATTAATATTCTAATTATTACAGAGTATTCATTTTGTATTAATGCATTAATATTAATTAGTCATTCATAATACAGTTAAAATGTTGCTTCCAAACCCTCTAGTCTGAACTGTTTGTCTGCAGTGTACTCCCACTCCCAATGCTCAGCTGGGTCCCACGGTCAGTGGCACCCTCTCCAGGAGGGACTCAACAAAAGCTGAAGGCCTTTACCAGAGGAAGCATGGTGTTAATGGGAGGGTTTCTTCCTTCTGTTTCTCGAACCTATTTTGAATTATTTTTATTAACTTTCTAACATTCTGTTTCCTTTTTCTTTCTTCATTCATTCTTGGTTCTGCATCAGACAGGGTTTTTTCTCTTCTGTCTGATAGCAGTAGCACCAATTTCACCAAGTTAGAATGTTTCATGTGTAACAGTCAGTTCATTGTCAATGGAGGAAGAACACAAGGACGCTTAGCATAGAATTACCAAGGGAATGTATTCTTTCATATTGGCTGTGCATATAGCAGTGCCCCAGTATAATGCATGGAGGACACCAATATAGAGGAAGAAGAGGTTTATATACTCTACATATAGTTGTGTAGACCAAGCAAATTGTCTGTGAGAAGGATAATCAGGTATATGGCTCGCATAATCAGTACATGCTTGTCAGGTATAAGATGTGTAGATGTATGGTCAATGGTGTGTTAATTGTCATTGATCTAACCCAGTGTCCCATGCAGGAGGAATGGTTTTATTCTGGATTCTGCTCAGTTGCCATTTTGGCAAACCATGCCTTGTTTCTCAAGGCAAATCTTCTGTCATTTTACTGTTGTTATGGGATGTTCTTAACTGGTGGGAGCCAGCTTAGGTTGGGTCATCAGGTCACATCAGCCCTGAGATAAAAGTTCGTAGACCCAGGTAGAATTCATTCTTCTAAGCAGGTCATATTGTTGTTCACACCTTGCCTTTCACACACTCCTGTGTAATAATTGATCAGTTATTGCATATCATGATTAGTGTTCACTATCTAAGGCAGCCAGTACTATCCTGTGTCTCTTTTCTTGTACACCACATTTTCATTGTCCTCAGAATGACTATTTATAATTACAATCTATTAATTACCAGGAGGTGTTGTATCATACAACTGCACAAAGCTAAACAAAAGCAGCAGTTTAGGTGGCAGTTACCTCTGCTAGACAGTAGTTATCAGAACTAAAACAAGCACAAGTCATCTTCCTGTAACAGCAAATAAGTAAGGAGAATCTTTGTATAAACTGTTAAATATATTCCAAATTTGGCTAAGAATTGTCAATAATAGAAGTCAGACCAACATTTCTAAACGTGCAACAAAAAATTATCAAGAAATATGTACATCTATTCCCATATAGACCTTTAGCATAGTTCTAGAAGTAAAGAATATTCCATGTGAATTTTCAAAATTCATGAATATTTTCTGCCTAGATTCAATGACATATACAAAGGACATGAATAGCCTCAATCATATGTACAATTCCACTGAGTTAACTTGGCTCTGTCATTTGTAGAGTATGTGATCTTTGCATGTGATCTTTTGATCTATCACCCAAAGTTGCAAATCACTAAGCCTAAAATTCTGAGTCTTTCTTATTCTAAAAATAACATGATATAAATTATTTGTAAGCATTATGATGCATGATTGCAAGAGTACCACCTCATTCACATCTATTTACATCTACCTTTCATTCCAGAAAAGGTTAATATATGCTTATCTCTCTCTGACTACTTCAGTATTTCCTTGAAATACAAATAGTTCTTTGATAGAAAAATGTGAAAGAAGAATAATAATTAGGATATTATGTGATGACTGAACTTGAAATACATAAGAAAAGAAATGGCAGTATTGTGTTAGAACTGTGCTCAGCAGAGATTAAAAGGTAAAGCATGTTTCACAGCAAGAAAAATTCTGCAGTGTATCTGAAAGGTTACAAATGTGATTAACTGTGGCAGGTCTCATGTGTTCCACTCATAAATCTCACACCTGGTAATGCATTAGGGATGGCAGGTGTAAACATGATGAAAAAGTGCAATTTCATAATGCCATACAGGATTAAGACAAGAAAATTAAATTTGGATTTGTAAATGTGAAAAGGTGGTATTGTTGTTGTTATTGTTGTTATTATTATTATTGTTATTGTTATTTATTATTATTTATTTTCATCACCATTATTATGGCACTTAATGCTGCAGATAGTTTTTAGTTTCAAAGTTATCAGCATTTATAAATATATTGGATAGATAAAGTCCTCAAAAATATTTTTAATGGCATCTTGCAGGTTACCCGTACCCATATGTGCCCAACATATGTGCTTTGGAAAAAGATCACTTACTAGGTAGTATGGCATATGTCACCTTGGCAAGGTGGGCACTGTAAACCAAACTCTTTAAACACAGACTCTTGTAATTGTGAACTCAATATCATTTAAGCAGAATATTATAAAATAAAGCAAAAAATGAGGTTAATTTACTACATCCTAAGTAAGATTTCATCAAGTGTGCACTTAGAGCTCTATAATTTCAACAGAATTCTACTTCATTTTGACCTGGGTATGAATTTGCTGACTCCAGGTATGTTTCCAGAGTCCCAATAAAGACGGTGATTCTTCACTGTCTAAAAGGTGAAGGGGCTGTATTGATATCAACCACACACACACTCCACCCACCCCATCAGAGAGCTTTCTTAAGGAACAATGCATCTGACATACTTGAATTAAACAGAATATTGTTATAAAAATTAAGTGCTAATGGGCTGAACTTCAATTAAACAATACAAAACACTTGATCTTTTCTAAAAAGATATTTTGCTTCATTATTTAAAAAGCATTCATGCTTTCTCTTTTATTCTATTTCATATTTAGATTGATTCTTTACACTTTCTTCTTTTCTCCCACAGTATATTCTTCTCGTTCCCTTTACTTCTTTAGTCTCCTAATTTGACTGTTGTTTTACCTTTAAGCTACTCCTTCCACACTCTGTATTCTTGTCTCTCTGGTCATTTCTCTATCAAATGGTCAGTACCAGTATAGCATTAATATCCTAGTATTGTTCAAATATTTAAGAGAATAGAGTTATTAGCATGTCAATTTCTATTTGGAAAAAAAATTGATGGTATATTTAAGGATAAGAAAGAAGTACTCCTGACTATTTGGTCTTCCACAGCTTGGAGTAGTTTCATTTGAAGGCACAGTTTGCTTTGGCTGCAAATGTAGAAGGTAGCTGACTTGCAAGTGGACTTACACCATCAATGTTGGTATCCTGTCAAACAAGTTTGGCTTCATAGTGTGTACAAAAACTAATAGACCACACTCACAGGTTCCTGGTATTATAAAGTCTCATCCTTTTCAGCCATTCAGCTGATTAAAGATAATTAGAAAATTGAGGCTTTGAGGGGACATTTTCATGTATATCCAATCTGTTGCCAAACAGCTTGTAAAAAATACATCTAACCTTCCATTTGTGATTCTCTCTTCCTTTTTGTAGACTGGCTTTGTCTGTAATGTAGTGGGAGTAATGTAAGTGCATTAACAGTCAGTAGCCTTAACAAATGCATTGATCATCCCTATTTTCCCAAATTTTGACCTACTATTATCTAGCCTTCTGTATATAAGAGCTAGCTGAAGTGTCAAAGGACAGCACAACCTATGTCAGAAGCCGGGACTATTACTGAACAATATAAAGATGTCAATTTCCACACAAATAGGCAGATCCCTGCTCAGTTGCGTAAACTAAGCATTACTTTTGGGTTTCTGTCATTGACATTTAAAAGACAAACACTTAAGTAAAAGCTAAGACCAGTTATTATTACTGAAATAAGTTGTAACTTACAAATACAGACAAAGATTATGTATTTACGTGTTCAAGATGAATACAGTAAAGGCGAAAACATAACTCAGAGTTGCCTAATTCAAAAGCAATTCCTGAAAAATAATGGTGCTGTATCTGTCTGGTTAAATTGCTTGCAAAACAAAACTAATAAAAATATCAAACTATTTTCTCTTTTCATATCTTTTATAAATGAATGTCTTCAAAACTGCAAAAATAAAGAGCATATATTTTTAACACTACCTTACAGAGAAAAGCTTTAGAAAGGTCAGTTGTTAAAAAAATGCTTATCAACAGTTCCCCTCACACAGCTATCAATCATTACACTGGACACTAAATGATTGATAATGGAAAAGATACAATCTGACCAATGGTGGATGACATATTTCTTAAATTCTACAATTACAAGATATTGAACCAACCATTGTTCAGTTCTGAAGACAGGAATTTACATGATTTCTTTAAAAATAAAATAATTCTTTAAATTTCCACCACCCTGAATTTTGATCAGAAAACATGAAAAAATAAGAAGTTCTAGTTATGTGAGAGCATAATATATATGCTTAGACTATTGTGGACATAGAAAATTTCCATCAAAGTGAAGCTACAGCAATATTCTTCAACTCTATTTTCACTTTCAGTAAAGCCTTACTGATAAAAAAGAATTCACAGTATTTTTCCATTAAAAAAGACTTATTTTAATTCCAAATATTATTTAGAACATACTATGTCTTCCTTTCTTTTTTCTCTGCCTTTAAATTCTAAGATAAAGGTAAACTAAAATAACTAACTCATAAAATTATTCAAAAGTTATTTCAAGAAGCAGATCTTTAATGCATTGCAAAGTATATTATTCCCCTGAATATTTTAACCACCTTCATTAAATTATTTTTCTACCTTAAAGACTCTTCTATGCCACATATGAAAATGCAGTCCTAAAACATTTTTTTAGTTTATGTTTTATTCTTGCACTTACATCAGAGATGTTTTTCTCTTTAATTTCTACATTAAACATTTTTCTTTTTTTATTCTGTTTAGGTAACCAGCTACAAAATCCTTTAAAAACTACTCTTGTTTTTCTGCCACTGTTAGTTACTGGTTTTGTAACTCTTGGAACAACAAGTTTTGATGTGATTAAGAGGAAGGCAAGACTGCTGATGGAATTATAAGGTGAGTCAAAGGCAAGAAACTTCCTAATAAAAGAATTTCAGTTACATAGCCGAAGCTGAGAGGAAAGAAACTGGTGCCAGAGTATTTAATGTTATATCCATTGTCAATGAATCCAGGGAGAAAGAATTCAGTGCCTTCACATTTTCTCTCTGTATAATCTTTCTAAGACTGGAGAAGTAGGTTAAAAACTTGCTTTAGATAGCAAACCAGCATCTAAAGTGAACATCTTTGTATTGGTTGTTCAACACATATTTAACATAGATGCATTCACTTCAGTGGTAGAAAGATCTTTAGATGTGTATGTTGGTATGAACAGCAAAAATGAAGCAGAGGATTTGTTGTTAGAACATAGAGCCGAAGGTAAGGTGTTGCTGGACTGGATTATCTATGAAATAGCCCTTTCTACCATCTTAAAGGTCCCTTCCAACCTAGATGATTCTATGGTTCTGAGATGATTAATAGGCTTGTGTATGCTGGTAGAGGAAGGTTTGCATCCTCACAATCCCAGGCATCAGGCAACTCCCTGAGGATGGGCTGAGGATGGGCTGAGGATGGGCTGGGATGTGGGTCTGAGAGTGGCCCTGGCTCAGCAGGGCCCATGGCTGGTCAGATCTGTGGAAGCTGTAGAAAAGCCCTGCTATGGTGTCACCCATGGCCCTGGGGGCACTTGAATGAGGTCCTGGGACATGGGCACGGTGGGGACGGCCTTGGAGAGTGGACAGGGCAGTGAGGCCTTGTCATGCCATCACAGCTCTGACACTTCTATGCAAACCCCACAATGCAGAGAATAGCTTGCCCTGGGCTATAATGGCTACAGTGGGTTTAGGATTAAACCCTCAAAAGAGTATCTTAAAGAAAACTAAATAGTTTATGTAGTAATCTTTTATGTCACAAGGGTTCCAAAGTTTTAAATTTGAAGAGGTTGTTTATAATAATATGAAAATACTGGCCTTTTTGAATTTTCACTGGCACATTCCTTAGTGGAAAACGATAAATTCAAAGGAAACCATCCCTCATGGCTCTCTTGAGAACAGAGGGAGGCCAGGGAGGGCACCTAATCCGAACATCTGTGGGAGGAGATGAATTCCACTCTAAGAGGTCTGTCATACTCATGGGTAAGCCAAAACCAAATAAAACATCCCATATTATTCATTTTGATAACAAATCCCAAATCTAAATCTCAGTTTCATGAAGACACATACCTGCAAATCCTTAGTAGGAGAATTTCAAGTTTCTCCACCTTTCCTTTGCCTACAGGAGGTCCCAGAAGGTCAACTTCTATCAATCCCATTTGCAATCGTCTATGCCCCTCACAAGGGCATTTATCTCCCTCTGCATGAAGCTACACATAAATGCCTGTTTCTGGCTTACTCATACAGGATGGAAAGAAGAAACTTTCTTTAAATTCTATTAATGGAGTTATGTTCCTTGCTTATTCCTTTGAACTACTTCTATGCAAAGATGTAGTATTTATCAAATGTGATAATTTATCTGTCTTTCTAAGAGTAATATATCACTCAGATTACAATCCTGACAGGTTTTATAAGCTCAGTTGAGTTTTATCTGATACCTGGAATGACAAAACTGAAATCAGTCCAAATGTATAATCCACTGTTGTAGAAGTGCTTTATAAAAATACCCCAGTATGGTGCTGCTATATACAGAGATGAGACTAATATCTAATTTCACCTGAAACACAAAGAAAAGCTTTGACCACCTACAATTTCTAAATATGTGAGGTGTTATTGAGAGTTATCAATGTGTTAGCAGATTTGTCCTTGCATCTTTTCTATTTAGCTAATCATTTATATACTGCTTTTGAGTGATATTATTCCTGAAGACACACTCGTTTTCTTTGAGTTGTACCCATGCTTGCATAATTTAATGATACCTTCAGCCTATATGGAAAAAAGTCTTTTCACCCATACTCTTCAACTACACAAAACCTTACTTAAGTCACTTAACATGACAAGGTTGTTTCTGATAGCCTTTAATTGTTAATGCTTTATCACAGAAAGATGTCAAAGACGTATATTATTTGCATTATTTACCTTACAAGTTAAATGTTCTGAAAAATGCAACATAAACATCCAGAAGCACAACATTTTCTCCCAGAAGACAAAAGGCTTATAAAAATGAAGGTCCATGAATAAGTACTGTGTAGACTTGATGCTAATTCACTCTTTGCCTCATTAAGGACTGTAAAAATTACCATCCTAACAGATTAGATTTGATAGCTTTAGGATGGAACCTATTTCTCATTACAAAATGTCCAGAGAATATAACATTTGCAAACTAAATATTCAAATACCGTAGCAATTTTAAAAACTGCCTTTTAAGACAGAGTCAGGAATATCTGGAAAATGTATTCAGTAAATCTAAAAGCTAGTCTAGAATTTCCTTCTATGTCTTATAACAACATCACAGTCTTTTTCACTGACATTGGTTCTGCCTTCAGTGCTTTTGATACACTCAGTTGCAGCACTTCACGCACCTACTGGTTTCTGCCTTGTTGCAAAAGTTAAACATGATCCATAATTGTGAAACTTCCTAAGTTCTTCTGCCTGGGGCTATGAAGTAGGGCAATCGTGAAAAACAGGGAAACAGTTCACCATAGCCAGCTTCTGTGTAAAGATGCAAAAATAAAACATGAAATGCAGCCATACATTGGATTATGTGGATGTCATTAGCTGCATTGTGGTTGGGAAAATTCACATACTGATTCTGCTCCATCTGTATTTACCTCTTCAACAGTTTGTTTTGGGAGGAAGACTGTACACTCAGAGTTCAGAAAGACCTGAGAAATTTAATTATTCCTGGTTCTTACAGATGCAATTCAGAGTGATAAGGGCTTCTTTCAGTATTCAGAGCATGTCCTCAGAAAGTAAGTGCAATCTAGACATGAGAAAAGTCATTTAAGGACAAGGCTCCATGTGTTTCTTTTCCATTTGTTTTTTTTGTTTGTTTGTTTGGGTTGTTGGGGTTTTTTTGTAATATTTCCTTCCTATAACCTCCTCCCCACAAAGGTCATATTATTTATCATTACAGGTTTGTTTTTTTTTTTTTTTTCCTGAAAACTACTTAACACTGGAGAAGAAAAGTGGAGGTTTTATTGGGTTCTAATATATGTTTGTGCATTTACTGTGTTCCCAGTGTTTTAGTTAGGGGAAAATAAGAATGCTTAGTAACCAAATGCAATTTGCTAGCAACTGGCTTTATGCCATTTGTTTGATTTTCCTGTTTTTAATCTATAAATGATATTTAGAGTCTTTTAAGAGTAAGTTCACATTTATTTTCATTTCCGTTTGTTTTTCTTCGCTGTCTTGTCATTTTCTTTGGGTTTTTTGAGTTTCAGTTGTTTTGTTGGTTTCTTTCCCATTTACATTTCTGTAATGTTGCTAAGCCATTATAATATTTTCCTCTGATCATTACAAATTATGAGTCTCTATTACACAGACATGGAATAGAGAGCTTCACATTCTAATTTTCCTCTGGCAAACAATTTTCCCTCATGAATTGTTTATTTTCTTCTTGACATAATCTCAGTGACATGTGTTCTTTGTGGAAACCTATTTGTGGAGTTATTATTATTTTACAAGATTTTCTACATCCAAATAGCATTTCTGGTGTCGTTGCTACGATTGGCAAAACTCCCTTCTGCTAAAAAAAGTATTTTCTAGTGGCAGGAACTTTTTGATTTTTAGTGATACATGCTGTACCTGTATTACGTGTTTTCAGTGTGGTTTTCTACAAGCTGTAACGGGGTAGCATTGGATCACACCTTGTGCATTTTGCACATGCTGTCATCAGTGCAAACAAAGCAGAGAAAATATCCTGCTTGGGACATGTCTGGTGACACTGTGCTTTGTTGTTTTCTATGGTTTTCTTGTTTGTAGATTTTTATAAAATGTTGAACTCTTAGTATTGTTTATGAAAGAAGCAGAAATACTGAAAATCCTGTCACATCAAGCTTACTCAGTAAACTCAGTGTAAAAACTAATTTATCCAAAACTTTTTCTTAAGCCAAAAAATAAATCAGCTTGTCTACCACTCCTCCTGAGTACACAAACTTTCAAACTTTTAACAGTGTTGGAACTGTGATGCAAACATAAGAACAAACCTCAACATAAATAGCTGAAGAAAGCCAAATATGGATATAGTCCTAAGCAAGAAATGTGACTTTAAGTCCCAGCTGTGCTTTAGTAAAGTAATTCTGTCCTCTAATAATGTAGAAATCAATGGAAGCCTAAGGATAGGATCAGAAGGTGGTATTATTCTGAAATTAAGGACACTTAGGACTCTGTTCAGTAGCCAAAACATAGGTTCCTAGAGCAATCTGAGATGATGAACACTATCCCACTTAGGCCCAGCTGCTCCAGAGCAGCTTGAGTCTATCACAGGCCTTGTTTCATGTTTGCCATATGTATGCAGACTTTTCAGACAGTTTTAGGGTGACCAGTTCAATTGAGCTTCTGTTGTTTATGTTGGGGTCTTAGATACCTATATTGCATAGACTCTGTAATTACAAAGAAAACATACGCCAATTCTTAATTCTGTGTCAGTTTCCCCTGTAATTTCATGGCACTGCTGCTACAGGCTTAACTGTTATTTGAGCAAAAGTGGCATCTGGATGTCCTCATCTAGGTTCAGGACTCCACTAACGTAGGCTATATACACATACAATGACAGAAACAGGACTCCTGACAAGGAATTCTTATAGTCAGAGAGGACTTAATTCATTTTCCTAAACATAGACATTTACTTGCATTTGTGAAGCTGCAGGATATCTAAAATATCCACAGAGGGATAGCAGACCCAAAAAGACTTGCTGGAGATTCATGGCCTCCTGCACTGTTCATTGCAAGCAAACTGGGAAAAGCACAGGTAATATCAAATGTCAGTCCATATCTGTACATAGGAAGGTTGAAGTAGAATTTAAGCAATACCCCATGGGTAATGCACACAGCACAAGGCAACAGTGAGATAATTACAATCAAAATCAGAAGTACACATTTTTCAAGTGATTAGGTGCACTAAGACATATATGAGTTTTAATGGCAGATGTGGGGAATATTATCACAGGTTTTTTGTGTTAGTTGGGGATTTGATACTTCAGTTAGAGAAAGACCAGAATGCTGCAATTCAGGAAGCCTGTTGAAACATCGATGAACTGCATGAGGAGTGGGGAGAGCTCCTCTGTATGCAGTCTGAAAAATTCCCTAGAGTTAATGAATTTTTCCTGATGGACAAATGACTCAGTGTGAACATCCAAATACCAGTTTTCTAAATGTTGATTCACAGTCTGAATACAGAAACGCAGAGCCTGAACAAGCTGAGAACTGGTACCTGTGGTCTGATTGTGTCCAATTAACACTGATAGTACAACACTTTATTAAAAGGTCAATGGATTCTATTAAGTTTCTTTCTTTCATGCAACCAGCAGGTAACTAAAACACTTACCCAGAGTGTCAGAGTGTTGAGATGCTTTAAGTCCCAAAACAACAAAAATATAGAGAGAACTTGTAGCACAAGTGTTTGAGATTAAATGAACTCACACAAGTGTGAAGATGATGGATGTCTTTGAAATGTAAATTAGCTGAAATATATGAGCTGGAACACAGGTATACCTCTTCCTAATGCCCTAATCACTAAACATCATTCCTGAGAAATTTGCTTACTGAATCATTTTGAAGTTGTTCCACATGGGGAAAAGAAATAAAAACTCTGCTTGACTGGCCTATTGATAAAATAGTATGCCATGATAAGGAAGTTATTATCAAGTCCTCTAGAAAATTAAAGCTGAAATCTTCAATAGAAAGAATAGCTTTTCCCCCAATGCTGAGAAACCCAGACTACTTTCTTACATCCTTTCCATTCTCTTCTTAGTTCCTGTCCTCTTTCTATCCTCTCATACGTAGGAAAAATGACACTGAACTCTAATGCCTGGCCTCAGTCAACAGTCTAGACATTTTAAAATTGGACATCAGACCAGTGTGCATAACAGAAACAGCCTCAAGGCCTCCAAAGGTGACAGAGAGTCCATGCACCAGTGTTCCCTCCTACTCAACACATCTGTGGCTGTCTTTGCAAAGTAAGCATCTGTTGACGTATCAGCACCAGAACAGAAGTAATCATTCCTGTCTAAGGGGGCCATATGATAACTTCATTTGGTGGGTTGCATGTGATAGCATATAGATAACTTTTCATCAAGATGGTCATCTATAGTTTTAGTGCTCCTCTGCTGTACTCCCCTCTTGTTTGTACTCCCACTCAAGCTTCCAGATCCAAACATGACCAAAAGTTCTGTCTGCTCCTCAGAACACTTACATCTTTTCTTCCTAGGATTCAAGAGAAGTACACTCCCAAAAACTAAAAACCAGAGTTGGATTCTTGAATTCTCAGCTGGTGTCAAAGTCACACAAACAACTTTTGCATATGGAATGTGGAATGCTCAAAAGAGTTCCTAGAAGCATTATCATGCATGCAAAGCCTTTCATAGTCGATTCCTTCTAACTTCCACTGCACATGCATATCATGCTGTGAATGTGCAAGCAGGGTACAAATGCTTGTAATGTTCATATTCCCATGGTACCTGGGGAATTTTAATGAATACATGTATAATTCATTTAAAAGGAGATAACTGGCATGTGGCATACCAGGAACTGTGACCTGTTCCATTGATGTTAATGATAACAGCCTCAGCCAACTGCCATGATGAACCTCCTTGACCTTACAATAGCTCATATATTTCCCCCTTGCTATAAATGTTTTATTTTACCTGATACATTAATGAAATTGTCAAGATAATGAACAGAGTAATCATTTTACACAAATGGCTAACTTTAATTAAAAATCACAGTGTTGACTGCTAAAATATGGGGGTAACAGACCATTGATCAGATCACAGAGCACTGATAATTGAGATGTGGCTATAGACACAAAGACCTGTGAACTCCACCTTACCAAAGGACATAATGTTTGCTGTCAGTAAGCAGTAGTCTCAACACATCATTAGCCCATATATATGTAATCCTTTACTCAGCTGTAAAATCTGCAAGGACAAATATTACCTGCTATACCATCTCCAGTGTAAAGGTGGAATTAATGAGGCAACTGCTAAGGTGAGGGATGTCAGTGTTCTAAGAATGTGGTTTCCAGGAACAATGAATACAAAATGAGTACTTGTTCTGCCCGGTATTACATTTGGTACTGAGAAGAAGAAACTGTCCCGTCTTATGGCATACTTTTCCGTGGCTACCTAAACAAGTAACACACACAGAGGGAAACTAAAGTTGGTTTTTCTAAAGAAAACGTCTTAAACCTATTCTGAAGGTAGTGATCAGTTTAATGTCTTGCTATTTTCTGTTACCACAATTTTCATCGTAGCCAAGCTTATAAACTCATCACATTTCGTAAAGACCAAGCTGGATATTATTTTTGACAAATTCAGGCATTTTCAACTAGAATAACCATTGATTTCCATTCTCTATTTCTGTTTCGGCAGCTGGAAAGACTATAGGAAAAGAGAAATAATCAAATTTGGCTTACAAATCAAAATTATGAAGGTGATGCTGAAAGACCTGACAGTGTGCAGAATGGTATACGGATGTGGATATATGCCTGGCCATTGTGGACATGGTGTGAAAAGCTGAGCCTTCCTGAGCGTCAGTACCAATGCCGTTTTCTCAAAACTCTTCTTTTATTTAGGAATCTAAATGCTTTCAGTTATTACTGGATACTCTGTTACCTTTGAAAGCCACCTAGTTTCGCAGCAACTAGTTTCACTGTGTCTGAGCTGTCTTCTTTGTATCAGTTGCCAGTTCACTGCCAGGTGAAAATCAGCTTTTGAAATTCCTATGTAAAACTCTTACTTTCTAATTTGTTTTTAGCAAAATTTATCTTAGGGATGGATCTCTAAATCAGTATAAGATGTCTTTTGGTACTCTTCTCAAGCCATATGGCAATCCACGTGTGTCTAGTATGATCCCATGGTACTTTGATTAGCTGTTATTAAAGACTTGAGACCTATGAAAGGGATCTTATCTGATGGTATGTACACAAGTACACATCTTAAGTTTTAAATGAAACATAGTATATTCATTAATCAAGCCATTGTTTCTCAGAAATTGCATTAAACTGAAAAGCAGGATGACTGCAGGCCACTTATTTTAGAAGTTTATTGATAGAATTTGTTTGCTTGTCTTTTTTATGTAGAAGAATGTTAATTCTTTAAAATCAAAATTTGTCACAAAGGAAATTCAATGTCCAGCAGCACAGTAGAAGTGTGTATGGAAGCTTGCAGTAGAACTAGTATGGAATCCTTGCAGTCGGTTGTATTTTGACACTGTCTGCTTTCAGACAGTTTTGAGCCATTTATTTGCCAAGGTTTACAACTGAAAGGCAGCAAACAATTCAGTTCTACATTCTGAGACACTCAGGCTTTAGCTTTTCCAGAGGAGTTTGAAATTTGGAAGTAAAAAAGAGAAAGTTATTTCATAGTACGAGACCAAGATTTAAAATACTGTATTGTTTTACAAAGAGGTAAATTTGTTTTGGTTTGGTTTTGTTTTGCACAGTCATATGCCAAAACTTTACTACAAATATCTCTGCCCTCTGATAATCAATGTGGATTACTCAGAATCATTCCATACCCTGAAAAGGTGTGGTCAGACCTAGCAACAAGTGTATTTACACAACATTTCTTTAGGTTAGTCTGTATTTCTGTATATCAGTCTCTATTGACTGATGTCCGAAAAAATAGCCCTCCTTGCATTTAAATTTACCCTTCCATCAGATTTGAAATTCTTTGGAGAAATTATAACAGGTCTAGTGCACATAACATTAGTTATTAATACAATCAGACATATTACAATCAGAGATAACAGGCAAATAGCTCAGCAGTACAAGTTGTTCTACCAGGAGCCATCAATACCTGTCAGAGAGATTGCCAGTAGCGCCTTTGCGCTACTTGTGCTCCTACAGAAACAGAGACAAACAGTGACAACAGTAAAAATTAGCGGCTTTAAGGAGTGAAACTTAATGTCAGCTTTCTTTAAAGGTGCATCCCGTATTCTCACAAAGTAAAAAAAAAACCAAAACCCAAAGCTAGAAATTAGCATGGCTAAGGATACATAAATCTGACTTTATATACTCAGTAAGCTAAAGAGGTGTTTAGCTACCAGATCCTTCCCTTAATATGGCAATGAAGAAGAATTTTTGTGATAAGAACATATCCTTGACAGCTGCAGTGAGACCAATTGACTTAGTTGCCATCACATTGTAATAACATTCAGTCATTATCAGTCAAGAGGTATCTGAACAAATAACCCAAAATAAAAGATTGCTTACATTCTTGTTCCTTATATTCTGGTTGGGTAGCTTTTGTGTTTTGTTTTGTTTGGTTGGTTTTTTTAATGAAAAAATAAAAGTAGGTTTAGTTAAGTAAATAAAGACTTAAACACATTTCAAGGTAAGTAAATACTTAAATACTAAATTGAGGCCTATGTAATTTCAGGACTCTCTTTGATAGAAAATCAACATTTGCCTACCTTTGAGCTTTAATAAACTGAATTTCAACTAATGTCATGCTTAGGCTATACAATACTTAAAAGACATTAGGAACACAGCATCAAGCCAAGCAAGCTAGAAAAGTAGTGCCTCAGAATGTCTCTAATAATATGCTTTGTCCAACTTTTGAGTCCATTCTAGGGTATTCAGTATTTATAAAGTTTACCTTAAGAAGTTTCCATTAGTGTATATATGAATAGCAATAATAATAGGTTTTATATATATATAGCAATTTATATCTTCAAAAAGCAGAGCTATTGGCAGATTTTTTTTTAGTTATTTATTTATTTACATAAGTATCTTTCTGTCCTGGTTTGAGGGAGAACAGAACCATTTTTATGTTCAGTAATTTTACTTTTTAACTAAGCGTCTTCTAATTAAAGTCTCTGAAAATTAACAGCATACTGTGCAGAAACTGGTCAGTCTCAGTGTGGTAAGACCTATGTTTATAGTTAATGTCAAGGAAGGGTATGCAGAGAGGCTCTTGTTTATATTATTGCTATAACAACCAAGGTCAGCTGACTCTGTTATTTGCACTGTTGGAGGGTTGGAAGCAAAAAAACATAGAGGGATTGCGCTTGTGGAGAAGAGCAAACTGGACAGGTGACCCCAAACTGACCAACAGGGTATTCCATCCCATCCGCATCATGCTCAGTATAAAAGCTGAGGGATCATGGCGGAAAATATTTTTCTTCAACGGTCAGCATCTGAGGAGGACTCTGTCATTTCTTTTTGATCATGTTCTGTACATTCCTGTCTCTAGATCTGGCATCTTGTTCCCATCGGTCACTGAATCCAGTGTGGGACTTTCTCTGTGCCCAACCCCTGATGTGATCATCATCCTGGAAGCCTGATGCAGTTTTGTATATATTGTATATTTCCTTATTTTCTTTTTATTATTTTATTAATAATTTTATGAATTCTGACACTACTTTAAAAATATTATTGATTCAGCTTTAAAAACTCAGACCCCATAATAACTCAGAAAAGCAAATCAATTTACTTAAGTGGTAAAACTGAAATCTGTTTCAAGCAGAAAACTGGATAAGACCAAAGAAAAACCACTACATTATGCCTAGGAGAGACTTTCAAATATGTGTATCACATAGTGACATGCAGGTGTACACACATTCTCCCTGGGGCAGCGTAATCAAGTAGCCTTTTTCTAAGCCCAATAACATCATTGTCAACTTTTTCTA